>SJYT01024402.1:1312564-1371292 GCA_006410635.1 Cephalophus harveyi
GGTTCACGTATTGCTGAAGCCTGGCTTGGAGAATTTTGAGCATTACTTTACTAGCGTGTGAGATGTGTGCAATTGTGCAGTAGTTTGAGCATTTTTTGGCATTGCCTTTCTTTGGTATTGGAATGAAAATTGACCTTTTCCAGTCCTGTGGCCACTGCTGAGCTTTCCAAATTTGCTGGCATACTGTGTCCAGCACTTTCACAGCATCATCTTTCAGGATTTGAAATAGCTCAACTGGAATTCCAGCACCTCCACTAGCTTTGTTCGTAGTGATGCTTTCTAAGGCCCACTTGACTTCACATTCCAGGATGTCTGACTCTAGGTGAGTAATCACACCATCATGATTATCTTGGTCGTGAAGATGTTTTTTGTACAGTTCTTCTGTGTATTCTTGCCACCTCTTCTTAATATCTTCTGCTTCTGTTAGGTCCATACCATTTCTATCCTTTATTGAGCCCATCTTTGCATGAAATATTATTTTAATTTGTATATTTCAGATGACAGCAAATTTAAATATATTTCATTACTTATCATTTATCTTCTGTAAATTTAAAAAATATCTTTTGTCTTCTTTTAAATAGATTTTTTTGTGATTTCCTTATTAATTTGTAGGAATTCAATATACACTAGGATCTTCCCCAATAGCTCAGTCGATAAAAATCTGCCTGCAGTGCAGGAAACCCTGGTTCTATTCCTGGGTCAGGAAGATCCACTGGAGAAGGGATAGACTACCCACGCCAGTATTCTTGGGCTTCCCTTGTGGCTCAGCTGGTAAAGAATCTGCCTGCAGTGTGGGAGACCTGGGTTTGATCCTTGGGTTGGAAAGATCCCCTGGAGAAGGGAGAAGCTACCTACTCGAGTATTCTGGCCTGGAGAATTCCATGGGCTGTTATAGTCCACAGAGTCACAGAGTTGGACACCACTGAGTGCTTTCACTTTCACTTTCAATATACACTAGATACTAATCATTAGTCCTTTAAACAAGTAGCAATGTTTTCTCCCTGTCATGTAACAATTTTACTCGTGGTGTCTTTTGCTGTACTAAAATTTTTAATCAGACAAATTTACCAGTATTTTCCTTTATGGTTTTCCTGGCCTTTTTTTTTTTTGGAAATTATTTCCTTATCCTAAAGTTGGAGAAATATTCTACAATGTTTTGTTCCGATATACATTTTAAGAATAACTCTGAGTTTATCTGGAGTTTATTCCAGTAAGTGATATAAAGATTCATTACAAATATATCAATAGTTATTTCACTCAACATAATTTGGCAAACTGTCCATTTTCCCAGTTTAAATGTCACTTTTATTATAAACTAAGTTGTTATTTACACCTGGCTTTGTGTTTGGTCACTGGTTAAGAATTACATGTTACAAGAAAATTTAGCACATAACATTCAACACTGGAAAATGAATTCCGTCCCCCGGTCCCAACCAAAATTCCAAGAGACTCTTAAGAAACATGTAGAGAAAGTACAGATACACAAAATTTTAAATGATAAAGGGGAAATAACCACATTAAAAGAAACATTAAAGATGACTGAGATATATGCAAATGATTTGGAAACCTAGATTAAAATGAATAACTTTCTAGAAATTTTCCAAATTTACCATAAATAATTTCATAAGAGTTAGAAAATCTAAACAATCAGATTTTTGTAGAAGAAATGAGAAAATTGTCAATGAGCTACACCCTCACAAAAACAACAGGACCAGATAGTATTATAGGTGAATTTGATAAGACCACTAGGAATATTAGTAGAAACTTTCTCTTACTAGTAAGTCTAAAATTGTACATTTCTATATGCGTGTATTTTATTTGGTAACTATTCAAAGAGATTGCCTGTTCAGTACTCATCAGTAAGGTTTCATTGTTAATTCTGTGTAAGGGGGGAAAAAATGTACAAATTATTCTGTAAACTAAAAAAAAAAAATACTGAGCTAAAGTTACCTTCTATAGGACTTCCCTTCAGCCCTACTTCTCCACTCCCCAAAACACTTTTTACAAATACCCTCATCTCGAGAGCCCAACCCAGGACAGACACATGTCCTATTATGGTCTAGCGCCCTTTCTATCTTTTGTTTGCTTTGTTTCCAGTTGTTTACCTGCATTCAGTGGTTGCAGTAAAGGGTTCCATGGGAATATGAACAGTGCACTGAGAGAATGTGGTTTTACCACATCTGTATACTTTATACTTTATACCAGTATATATACTGGTATATATACCAGGGCTTCCCTGGTGGCTCAGATGGTAAAGAATCTGCCTGCAATGTGAGAGACCTAGGTTCAATCCCTGGGTTTAGAAGATCCCCTGGAGAAGGGAATGGCAACCCACTCCGGTATTCTTGCCTGGAGAATTCCATGGACACAGGACCCTGGCAGGCTATAGTCCACAGGATCGCAAAGAGTCAGACACAACTGAGTGACTTTCACTTTATACTCCCCATGGTATAATTCTACGCACAATAGGAAGCAGACTTTTTACTGATTTTTTTTCAACTGATTATTAAAAACTGATACCAGGTAGTTTCAGACTAAATGAAAAACCAACTTCCCTGGTGGTCCAGTGGGTAACACCTTGCCTTTCAATGCACCGGGTATGGGTTCAATCCCTGGTCAAGGAGCTTAAGATCCCATGTGCCTCATGGCCAAAACCCATAAAGCAGAAGCAATATTGTAACAAATTCTAAAGATGGCCTAAATAAAAATATTTTTTTTAAGAAAGCAAACTCTCTCAATAATAAAATATTTAAAAAACAAATGCTCAGAAAATCTGCATATTTAACATGCAAAGGATGTTACAATTATTAGAATTTTAATGTTATTTTCTGAATATAAAAATATTTTAGACTGATTTATAAAGATCAGAGAAAATTTAGGTTGATATGAATATTGTATGAAAATGTTATATGAGTATTGAACTCAGGACATGCTCTTATTGACATTTTAAAGTTGAAGTTGCTCTTGAGTGTTAACTAGTGAGCTAGTGAATAATT
Organism: Cephalophus harveyi; assembly: GCA_006410635.1. Taxonomy (NCBI): domain Eukaryota; kingdom Metazoa; phylum Chordata; class Mammalia; order Artiodactyla; family Bovidae; genus Cephalophus; species Cephalophus harveyi. The sequence goes on from SJYT01024402.1 coordinate 1,315,561, forward strand.
AAAATGTTGTTAGAATGGATTCAAGGCCAATTAGTTTGCTTGTGGACCAAAGATCCTAAGAAATCTGCCCTGTCAATAAGGGCAACTGATACACTTTTATATGAATATTGTATGAAAATGTTATATGAGTATTGAACTCAGGACATGCTCTTATTGACATTTTAAAGTTGAAGTTGCTCTTGAGTGTTAACTAGTGAGCTAGTGAATAATTAAAATGTTGTTAGAATGGATTCAAGGCCAATTAGTTTGCTTGTGGACCAAAGATCCTAAGAAATCTGCCCTGTCAATAAGGGCAACTGATACACTTTTATTTGCATACTAAAGAAAAGTAGTGTGGATACCAAAATGTACATTTTCTAGAATATGGCAGTTTAGGCTTTCTTGCCTAAACTGGAAATGTGATACTAACATAAATGAATCAATAATGGAAGTGCAGGAAAATTATGGCATAGTAATAATATCTGACACTTGTATATGCTTTATTGCTTTTCAAATAAATTTCATAGCTGTTTTATTGGGATTACTAGACCTAAAACCTATTTAGACAGTTTATGCAGGCTATCTTTTCCTTCACTTTGAATAGATTGATTTAGGAATTTCAAACAACCAGTCTGACTTTTTTTTTAATTTAAATTTATTTATTTTGGCTCAGAGGTTAAAGCATCTGCCTGCAATGCGGGAGACCCGGGTTCAATCCCTGGGTCGGGAAGATCCCATCACTCTGTATAATTGGCTCCAGTTTCATCCACCTCATTAGAACTGATTCAAATGTATTCTTTTTAATGGCTGAGTAATTTTTGTACTAAATTAACTGCTTTCTTGACCAAACACTGACTTAATTTTAAACTGTTGTCCTGGTGAAAGGCAGATGTTTCCCAAGACAGTTTTGGTCAGTGTTTGCCAGTTCAGAACATGAATATGTGTGGTACATATGTCTAACTCTGCATAGTATAAAGACTTGGAGCAGAGGCAGGCCTGGGGTTAGGAGCTCTCCAACACCCATCAGGGGACTTACATCTCCTTTACTCCTATTCTTTGTGTCCTTTTGCTTTGCGATCTGTTCTTGTTAATATTTATTTATTTGGTTGCTTTGGGTCTTAATTGTGACATGTGAGATCTACTTCCCTGACCAGGAATAGAACCCAGGCCCTCTGTACTGGAGAATGGAGTTTCAGCCACTGGGCCACCAGGGAAGTCCCTCCGTGATCTGGTTTTATACTCCTGCTCTCTTAACTGGTTTTCCCAGCCCTAGTTCTGCCTTTCTTCTCCCAGTTCCATTTATTGCTGATAGCAACAAACTCCATTCATGCCTTATGATAGGGTCTTTGCATTAAAAAACAAAAAAACAAACTATAGTCAAATAGTATCTTCAGGAAGGTAATAAAATATGCAGGTGTCCTTTGGTTAAATGAGTCCAAAGCCCACAAGGGATGTTAAAATTTCTTTAGAAAAAAAGAGGGGGAAGAGAAAGAAATCTAAGAAGTTTTACATACATTTTAAAACTAGACTTTCTCTTAGCAAATTGGAGATGTTAGTTGAGGAGATTTTGCAGACAATGCAAGCCCCCAAATATTTCAATTTGAAATATTATGATACATAAGAAAAATATTTGTTCTGCTGAGATTAAAAGGTTAATTTAAAAAATCTTTACACTTACGTACTTTATAGAAAGTACATAACCTCTTATTGTCTACTCCATTCTCCTCCCAGACCTTTAGCCCACTTCACCAGTCTTCCAATGAAATACTGAGCAACAAAACCTCTTGGAGAGACTCCCTCACTGGTGATGTGAGGAGGGAAATTTGCTTTCCTTTCCCTGCGGAGACATGGGGCTGACAAATGTACATATTTTATTTTGAAGCTACAAGAAGCATCTTCGTCAAATAACTGCTCACATGGATTTCTAGCTGGAAAGAGTAGCTACTTCTCAGAGCCAAGTAAAGATTTTGTCCAACAGCTACATGTCCAGGGTGAAGGTGCTCAAGAGATCTTTTTTTCTGTTTGTGACAGGGGAATATCAAAGTAGTTCATTGGAACACAAACTATGACATGCAAGAAACAACAGCGATCAGTTTCCTTCTTTGCCCTGAAGACACCCACAGGCTTGTCCAAGTACGTGTAAGAGATACCACCCAGACTCACAATTTGTAACTTGTCCCATTTATAACAACCATGGAATCTCACTGGATTCATCTTTTGGTTTGTGTTGCATTTTGACAAATCACTCAGAAGGTTGCCAAAGATAATCATCTCCCTTGAGGAATTAAATATTTTGTATCTTTGCTTTCTTCCCAAATGGAAACTCTGGATCATTAGGATCTGATATAATGTTTTTTCTTAACTCACATTCTGGCATCAAACTTACCCCCACATTACCCCATTAAACTTACCCCATATTAATAGAAAAGGTTTTTTTACCAGTTGTTTTCATGTTGGTATTGAGTTCCCCTCATTAATGTTTAGCTCTTGTGCCCCTTTTGAAGCCTCATCACTTGTGGGTCTGTACCATGATAGGATGTCAGCCACTGTTAGATTATGTCTAGACAGGACAGTCAAACTGGCCAAGGTAAATTCAATATTCAGTCACTTAAGCGGATGATGGTGTGCTTGGCAACCTACTGGACTGTGCGGTCGTTTGCTTCAGATTTTGCTGTTGAGACAGACCAAGAAGCCTTGTCAGCCATGGCACGATCTTTCAGACATGGTAGGAAATTGTTCATCATCGGAGAAAAGAAATTTCAAACGCTATTAAAGCAAATGGGCTGTTACAGAATGTTCTTACATCAGTCCATATAGACTCACCATCCTAAATTATAATAACATCTCTCATGATGGTGTGTACTGACTCAAGTGTCAGACATGAATCAACTGAATGTTTTTCATACATAAATTCAGTGCGCCCTTAAAAGACCCTATAAAATAGGTACCATTGTTATCTTTACAAATGGGAAACTGAGACACAGATAGTAAGTAATTTATCCAGAATCACACAGCTATTAAGTGGCAGGGTCAGGATTTGAATGACTCTTGGTACCACTTGTTTGTAAATACTCACCTCAACATCTCAAAGTGAAATTATCGCCAAAATATTCCCCCTAACACTTTTGGAGAAGGAAATGGCAAGCCACTCCAGTATTTTTGCTGGGGAAATCCCATGGACAGAGGAGCCTGGTGGGTTACAGTCCAGAGGGTCACAGAAGAGTCGGACATGACGTAGCAACTAAACAACTAATGTGCACCTGTAAAGTAAAGCTATGTGGTCCAGGTAACGGGGTCAGTTCTTCATTTTACCCATGTGTGTAGCTACAGATTCATTTTCTGGGTGCTGAGTTGTCTGTCTTTTCTATGCTGAACAGTACAGACACACTGGCTGACCTTCTAGGAATCCCTCTATCATCAGAAGTGTCCCTAAAAGGAGTGTTATCTATAAAAACATTGATCACTATACTGTACACCTGAAATTATATGATGCTGTAAATCAACTAAAATTCAATTTTTTTAAAGTATCTTTCCTAGTGGGAAGTCACAACTTTCAGAAGACAAGTCTAACTTTTACAGGATGTTCATACAGATAACCTCTGATGCTGATCCCAATTGCTTGAAGCACAGAAGGTTACAAACATGTCCTCTAGGGACTTCCCTGGTGGTCCAGTGGTTAAGAATCCACCTGCCAGTGGAGGGGACGTGGGTTCGATCCATGGTCTAGGAATATCCCACATGCCGCAGAGCAACAGAGCCAGTGCACCCCAGCTCCTGAGCATGTGCGCCTGAGTCAAACCACCGACAGGAAGAGTAGGCCCTGCTCCCCGTAACCAGAGAAAGCCCGGTGTGCAGCCAGGAAGACCCAGCACAGCCAAAAATAAACAAACAAATATTTTTAAATCTCCTATACTATTTATCACATTTCTCTCACTTCTGCTGGTAAATCCACTGTTTTACTTACCACTCAGGACTGCATTTTGTCCTTACAGGAATTACCATTGAGTGGTTCAGAGCAATTTATCCCCTGAAGAGTTAGCTTCCTTATCTATGAAATGGGTATAGCAATGTAGACCTTTGCATGTTATTGCAAAAAACGATCAACAGACATCTAATCCTTTTAATAAGATTTAAGGTATGCACAGCATTCCATAGCTGACTGATCCAGAATTTCAACAAATGCCTTCACAAATGGAAATCCATTACTTACATGGTTAATCTTCACAGCAGAATTTCCTGGCTTTGATCACTGCAGTCAATTCAGCCCCATTTAGGAATATTGCCTTCTTCCTGAGTCAATTTTCATATTGTGTATTTGTGTTTTCTCCAGCGATATCCATTTTGGAATTTCAAGCAAAAAGAATTATGTACCCACTTCTCTCTGTACCCCACTCACTAGAGTGTAAACTCTGTGAGGCCCAGACGTTTTGTTTAATTTGTTCATTAGTTTATCACAAACATCTGGCATATAGTAGGTGCTCAAGAATGAATATACAAATGTACATATCCAGATTTTAGAGGGACTCAAACTATTTTAGCTATTAGCCTTTGAAGTCACAAGCTTCTAGGTTAGAATTTCAACTCAGTTTACCAACTGAGGAAGCCAGAGCAAATTCTTAGGCTCTTTGAAATGCAATTTCCTCGTTTGAAACTTGGGGATGATACCTAATTCACAAGGCAGGTATGAGGATTAGAGGGTCATGCAGGCAAAGTACCTGGCCTGCGTCAAGTGCCAGCTGAAGCCCCAGCCCCTGGGAGGGCTCAGGAAGGGTCAGCTTCCACCCATCGGCAATCTCAAAGCTCTTCTCAGTTATTAATGTGTAATAGGCTGGTGCTGGGAAAGGAAATGGCAACCCACTCCAGTACTCTTGCCTGGAAAATCCCATGGACGGAGGAGCCTGGTAGGCTACAGTCCTTGGGGTTGCAAAGAGTCGGACACGACTGAGCGACTTCATTTTCACTTTTCACTTTCATGCTTTGGAGAAGGAAATGGCAACACACGCCAGCATTCTTGCTTGGAGAATCCTGGGGACGGGGGAGCCTGTTGGGCTGCCGTCTATGGGGTCGCACAGAGTCGGACATGACTGAAGCAACTTAGCAGCAGCAGCAGGCTGGTGTAGTTTGTCTTATTTTGTCTATGATTAACTAATGGCCATTTAGTTACAGTTACATCTTGCTTCCCTCACTCTCTGGGATGCCCAGGGATGAGTCGGAATTTAGAATATACTTTGGGAGCTGAGACAGGTGGTTTTGCAAAGACTGTTAAATAATTTCTTGTGTCTTTGGAGTAATTTTGAGTGTTAAAGAAGGAAACATGGCTTATCAGCCTATGACTTGAGCTTCTACCCATCTGGGAGGGGGCAGGACCATTGTGTGCTGAAAGACACGAGAAGGAGAGCTGGTGACCGCACGCTTAATGCCTTTAGCACATTATTTACAGCCCACTGCACTGATCAGGATAACTTCCATTGCAACTTTCCTTTGGAATTCCTCGGGCTTGAGAGCAGCAGCTTCAGAGGCTCTTTAAAGAAAACTGAGCCTGTCCTTTTGCGGACAGTGTGTTTGGCGGGTAAGATTTGATGTCTGGGTGGCTGACTCCAGGTAAACACATCCCCCTCGTGGCCCAGCTTGCCCAGTCTTCCTGCTCCTGGCTATAGGGGACGTGGGGCACAGAGGAGGCTGGAGAGGAAGGACTGGCTCATATGTTTGCAAGATCATCTTACAGGTTCCAGAGCAGAGTCCTAGCCCCAGCTAAAGAGAAGCACAGATGTGCTGCCTAGTAAACGCCTCCTGAGATGGGGTTGGGGAGGGGAAGCAGAAAGACAGAGAGCTGTCTGGAGTAATGATTCCTAGGCAAGCTGGCTTTGGTTGTCACCAGCATCATCCTTGCAATGGCAGCACAAGTGCAGAGAAGGAGCAAACTGCTGCGTGTTGGCCGAACGCTTTCCATTACTCAGCTTTCACAAAACATGGCTCTAGATGCAGGTGTTTGGTGGGAAACTCTCTTAGTTGATCACTTCCATACCATTAAGGCTCCACTATTGTATCAGCCGCACAGTCACCTGTTTAAGTGGCTCCTGTTTTTAATTGTGACACGTCTCAAGCAAGATGCTCTAAGAGTGCATTGAATAAAGATATTCAACAATTATGACCAGGATAGTGAGGGTGACTTGATTCTTCCATTCCATCATGATTCAGGTAGAATTGGCCAAAGCTGGCACCTCAAGAAGCATCATGGGATGTCCCTGGTGGTCCAGTGGCCAAGACACTGCGTTCCCAATGCAGGGGATCTGGGCTTGATCCCTGGTGAAGAAACTAGATTCCACATGATACAACTAAGTGTTCTCCTGACACAGCTAAAGAGTCCACATGCCACAAGTAAGACTCGGTGCAACCTAATAAATTAAAAAAAAAAAAAAAAGAAAGTATGGTGAGCTGATGGAAGACGTCAAGACTAGAGAGGGGTGGGGTCAACTGACCACACAGAGATGTAGAGATCCGTGCAGAAGATCCGGAAGAAAAGAGAAGAGCAGGCAAGTACAAGATGTGGACAAGTATTCATATCAGCAGAGGGCCAGTTCACAGGTGAGGTGAGGCAAGCAGAGCTCAGAGCATCACGTTCCAGACTTTTACTTCCTTCACTGCAGGATCCCAGCCCAGAGCAGGGGTCTCAGAGACAGGGAGTGACAGAGACTGAGATGGTATCAGGACCCCAGCATGCCTCGGGCGGTGCTCAAAGCCCACAGCCAGGTAGAGCTGGACTGTGGGCTCGGGGAGGCAGGACCTTCTTTCCTTTACATCTACATCCAGAAGCAAGGACACTGCCTGATATGAACAAGTACCTAATAAATATTTGTTGAGTGAACCAACGAAAGAAAACAAAGTAAAAGGCAAGCCAAGACATTCAGGGATTGAGTTAATACTGGGCTGGGCAGGCAGGCTGGAATTGTTTAGAAGTGCAGATGCTTAGGATAAACAAAGATCATAGGTCTGTTCCAAAGGAGCTGTAGGAATTAAGTGCAAACCCCACTAATGGGTGGACCAAGGTTGAAGGACTATGCCTTGTCGATGACAGACTGACTCAGGAACCACCAGGGTCAAAGCATTTGGTTAGAGGGCTGACAGAGGTTGATATCTACAGGTGAGCCTTGCAGGTAATCTCCCTGAAGCAGGTTTTATTCCCTTATATGACATCCTTCCCTTATATGACATTCTCTTATATGACATCCTATATGCAGGTCAAGAAGCAACAGTTAGGGCCAGACATAGAACAACAGACTGGTTCAAAACTGGGAAAGGAGTACGTCAAGGCTATATATTGTCACCCTGCTTATTTAACTTATATGCAGAGTACATCATGTGAAATGCCAGGCTGGATAAAGCACAAGCTGGAATCAAGATTGCCAGGAGAAATATCAATAATCTCAGATATGCCGATGACACCACAATAATGGCAGAAAGCAAAGAGGAACTAAAGAGCCTCTTGATGAAAGTGAAAGAGGAGAGTGAAAAAGCTGGCTTAAAACTCAAGATTAAAAGAAAAATGAAGATCATGGCGTCTGGTCCCATCTCTTCATGATAAATAGATGGGGAAACAATGGAAACAGTGGCAGATTATTTTCTTGGGCTCCAAAATCACTACAAATTGTGACTACAGCCATGAAATAAAAAGATGCTTGCTCCTTGGAAGAAAAGCTATGACCAACCTAGACAGCATATTGAAAAGCAGAGACATTACTGTGCCAACAAAGTTCGATCTAGTCAAAGCTATGGTTTTTCCAGTAGTCGTGTATGGACATGAGAGTTGTACCATAAAGAAGGCTGAGAGCCAGAGAACTGATGCTTTTGAATTGTGTTGGAGAAAACTCTTGAGAGTCCCTTGGATTGCAAGGAGATCAAAGCAGTCAATCCCAAAAGAAATCAACCCTGAATATTTATTGGAAGGACTGACGCTAGAACTGAAGCCCTAATACTTTGGCCACTTGATGCAAAGAACCAACACTTTGGAAAAGACCCTGATGCTGGGAAAGATTGAAGACAGGAGGAGAAGGGGACGACAGAGGATGAGATGGTTGGATGGCATCACTGGCTCAATAAACATGAGTTTGAGCAGGCTCTGGGAGATGGTGAAGGACAGGGAAGCCTGGTGTGCTGTAGTCCATGGGGTTGCAAAGAGTTGGACATGACCGAGCAACTGATCAACAACGTGACATCCTTCTGTGACTCTGTCATTGAGGACCCAGGCACTCAGATTACCCACAGCAGGAGTCTGGAAGGCTGGTAGGGATTCTGAAGGCTATTTAAAACAGACAAGGAAATTGGGACCAAAAGGAAATTAATGACTTGGTGGACAGAGTCCAGAATTTTTTCTCTTTCACTCTGTTTGGTTTTCATACTTATGGTTTGTGCTTTGGTCTGTGCCCATAAGAGATTGTAATCTCCCCAAGGAAGATATTCTTATAGCATCATTGTCTCAAGTACACATGGTATAAAAAATGATGGGCAAGCAGTTTCAAATACAGCTGTTGACTGATAGAATGAGTGAGCAAGTTTTGTAAAAAAAAAAAAAAAAAAAATACATGTTTAAAGAAACAAGTGAGGGGGCTTCCCTGGTGGCTCAGTGGTAAAGAATCTGTCTGCCAATGCAGGGGACACGTGTTCGATCCCTGATCCAGGAAGATCCTACACGCTGTAGAGCAAGTAAGCCAATGTGCCACAACTATTAGTGACACAGTTGTGGCATCATTAGAGCCCATGCTTGGCAATAAGAGAAGCCACCTCAATGAGAAACCCACGCACACCACAACTAGAGAAAAGCCCGCGCAGCAAAGAAGACCCAGCACAGCCAAAAATAAATAAAAAGACAAGTGATTTGTTTTGAAATTCAGATTCCCTGCACAATGAAAAATCTGTAAAGAGCTCAATGTAGCCGCTTTTCCTCTCATGCATCTCCAATTTTCAGGATTCAGACAGGAATACCACCTCTGGTTTAGGGCCTGATAATAGAAACAGTGGAGATGAAATGGTCCTAGGTTTTCCTGGTGATTCAGCTGGTGAAGAATCTGCCTGCAATGCAGGAGACCTGGGTTCTATCCCTGGGTTGGGAAGATCCCCTGCCTGGAGAATTCCGTGGGCTCTATAGTCCATGGAGTCTCAAAGAGTCGGACACAACTGAGAGACTTCACTTTCACTTTGTGATTTTATTAATTCAATTTTGAAAATTATATGCACAACTTAAAAATTTAGAGTGTGCCCTCAATATTCTTTTTAGCCATATGTTTATCATGCATAAATGAAAACTGATATTTTACAAATGACACATCCCAGTCAACTTTTGTTATTTTATAACAACCTTATTTTATAAGTTAACCTTTTACATTTCTCTAATAGTACATTAAAATACATTAGGAATCATTAGGTCATTTGGAGTCTAAAAAACAAAACAAACAAAAACCAAATTCATAGATACAGAGAACAGACTGGTGGTTGCCAGAGGGGAGGGGCTTTGGGGATGGGTGAGATGAGTGAAGGGGGATTAAAATTAGACTTTCATTGATTAAGTAAATAAATCACAGGGATGTAATGCACAGCATGGTGACAATAGTCAATAATACTGTATTACATATTTGAAACTTGCTAAGAGAGTCAGTATTATAAGGCCTCATCACAAGAAAAAAGTTTTTTTTGTACCTAGGTATGGTGACAGATGATAACCAGACTTACTGTGATCATTTCACAATGTATACAAATATCAAGTCATTATGTTGTACACCAGAAACAAAAGCAATTTTATGCCAATTATACCTCAATTTTAAAAAAGAAAGATGTAATTCCAGTGTTGTTGCTTAGTCGCTAAGTCACGTCTGGCTTTTTTGCAACCCCATGAACTGTAGCCCATCAGACTCTCTGTCCATGGAACTTCCCAGGCAAGATTACTGGGGTGGGTTGTCATTTCCTTGTCCAGTGGGTCCTCCCAACCCAGGGATCAAACCCATGTCTCCTGCATCATTGGCAGGCAGGTTCTTTACCACCAAGCCACCAGGGAAGCCCCCAGTGTTGATGGGAGGCAAGAAAATGAAAAATCTCAAATTCTTCTTTAAAGTGGTTAGTTCTTTCAAAGTGGAATCTCTGTGATTGGGAAAGAAAGGTTGGAACAGGGAAAAGGGGAGAGTGAATAGGGAGACTGGACTGACATATACACATACTACTGCATGTAAAATGGATAATAAGAACCTACTATATAGCACAGGGAACTCTACTCAAGATTCTCTAATGGTCTATATGGGAAAAGACTCTTAAAAAAAAAGAGTAGGTATATGTATATGTATATATATGTATATAAAACAGAATCATTTTGCTGTACAGTTGAAATTGACACAGCAGTAAATCAATTACACTTCAATAAAATTTTTTTTAAACAAGGAAGAAAGTCTAGAACAGTGGTCATACTGGCTAATGTTCTTTAGCACACTGGTTTGAAAGCAAAGGTGCATATCCTGAGGAGTCCTCTAAAAACAAATATCCGGGAATTCCCTTGCTGTCCAGTGGTTAGGACTCTGTGCTCTCACTACCGAGGGCCTGGCCTCAATCCCTGGTGGGGGAACTAACATTCCACAAGACACACAGCCAATATAAAATAAAATAGAAAACATATATCCAGACCCAACTCTAAACAAGATTCAAAGATGGGACTCAAGCATTTTTATTTAAAAAAAAAACTCCCCGAGGATTTTGATGTACGCTCTGATTAACAAACAGCACTAGAAGAAAAAACCAAATTAACAAATTCTTTAGTGACTGCCCCAAGGAAAGTGTTATTTCCTCTGAAAATTCTGAATTTCTCTTTCGATTTCCTCTTTCATGTTTGAAGTCTCTCCATCCACTCTCACCACCCTCCACCACTACCAGTACCCAGATTATTCAGCTTCAACCCCTTCACACTTCTCTCATGGAGGGTCTCTTAAAGTCATTCATACAACGATGTAGATAACTGATAAGGCTTAGTACTTCATCCATTGACAGAAACAGGGTCTCTGGACCTTGGCACTGTTGACGTGCTGGGCTGGGTAACTCTTTGCTGTAGAGGCCATCCTGGGTCTTGTAGGAAGTTTAGCAGTATCACTCACATAATCTACTCACAAGATGACAGTATCACCCTCCCAGGTTATAACAATCAAAAGTGTCTCCCCACATTGCCAAATATCCCCTGGAGGGAAAACTTGCCCTGCCTTGAGAATCACTGAACTAGAAAACAACCCCAAATGTGTATCAGGAGGAGCTAGGGTGCTTTGTGCACAAAGATAGACCCTGTAGAAATTGAGAAATGGAGAAGATCATTATGGCTAAGAAATCTGGAGAACTTTATGTAAGAGGCAGAACCTACAGGACCTGGATTAAGACACAGAGTGTTATTGTCTCCACGCACCCATCTGACCTCTATTGGTAGAGTGATTTGAGTTTTAACAATGATCAAAGGACGAGAAGGACTCTAACTATGGCATTTTAGGCCTGAGCTAATTCATGGCTGGAGTATTTGAAGAACTGGAGAGACTTTTCCCTGTACTCACCCCATCCTGGCACTCTCCCAGAGGTAAAAATGGGCCTCGGGAATACTACTCAGCCATGATAAGAATGAAATAATGCAGTGACATGGATGGGCCTAGAAATTCTCATGCTAAGCAAAGTCAGTCAGAAAGAGAAAGACAAATACCCTAGGATATCACTTACATGTGGACTTTAAAACAGGACACAGACGAACTCAGCTATGAAACAGACTCATGAGGACAGACTGGCAGTTGCCAAAGGGTAAGGGAGGCAGATGGAGGCGGGAAGGACTGGGAGTTTGAGATTAGCAGACGCAAATTAGTATATACAGAATGGATAACCGACAAGGTCCTACTGTATAGCACAGGTAACTATACTCAGTATCTTGTGATAAAGTGTAATGGAAAAGAATATGATAAGGAATGTATATATACATATAAATGAGTCACTTTGCTGTATAGCAGACATTAACACAACACTGTAAATCAACTCTACTTTGGTAAAAATGTTAAATAATAGCCCCGAGGAAGCAAACTCCAGTCAGAGAGAGTCTGGGAAGCTGGAGACAGTCCAGGTAAATTCCAGAAGTCAGGTCACTAAAGAGCCGCTCACTTCCGAGGGCCGTCACAACCCTCCAGTGCCCTGCGACGCTGGGCTGAAGCCAGCCCTGGCCCCCTAGGAGGGCTTTCCAGTAGATGCAGTCACCATTCAGAAAGAGTGTTGCTGTTGGCTGTGAAACAATAAAAAAGAATTACACAAAGGGTGTGGTGCCAGCAGGCCAAAGAGGCCTCGGCGAGGAGACATTTCTGAAGTCCGAAGGTGTGCGTGGGGGCTGTGTAAACACCCTGGTTAATTTTTAACCTCCCCAAGGATGAGTACTGGATCAGAGGACGGCATTTCTAGCATTTCTATGGTGTCAGGCAATATTCCTATTGAGGCCAGGGTGTCACCTGACAGGCACCAGGTGAGTAATGCCCTGGGCAATGGCACCACTGTACCCTCAGTTACCTCCCCCGCATGGCCCAGTTTAAATTACACCGGGATCCAGGGTTTCACACTTGTCCTGGATGACGTGTTCCTTCCAGCTACCTTTCCATTGTTCCACCTTCCTCTTCGTTGCAGCATTCAGGAGACTACCATTTCACATTGTTAACTCATTGCCATGGTTTCCATTCAATGAGCGGTGATGTCACAGCGATGAGAACTAGAGCTCTCTCTCTCCTCTGATTACAGCCTGCTACAGTTCCCTTGTCACATGCCCTACAATTCGGTTAATGCTCACAGCAATCAGTTCTCTTTTACATGGGTTCTGTCTTTCACTGGCCGTGTGATTTCCAGCTGATCACAGGGCAGGGGCTGAGCGGAGATGAAAACTGGGATGGGCAGGATCCACGGGTGGCATCCAGGTGCAGGCTCCGTGCCTTTTCACAGAGACAGCCTCAGGCACGGGCAGTAAAAATGAAGGAATGGAAGATTACAAAGTCTGCAGCTCTTAAAAGTTTTATTTTTACATCAATACCAAACTTTTCAAATCAAGGTGAGTAAAAAGATACCCACTCCAGTATTTGTGCCTGGAGCATCCCACGGACAGAGGAGCCTGGCAGGCTGCAGTCCATAGGTCGCAAGAGCTGGACACGACTGAAGTGACTGAACAAAAAGATGTAAAAACTATCCGCCATCCCACCACACAGAGCTAATCATGGTCAACATTTTCACTCTCATCCTAGACTTTATTCATACACATGGGTAGCAGGGAAGAGAGCCCATGAATGGAGACTGGGGATGTGGTAATCTCCTCACCTTAAACCTGATATAAAGGACTTCCAGGGTGGTCCAGTGGCTAAGACTCCGAGGTCCCAATGCAGGGGACCTGGGTTTGATCCCTGGTCAGGGAACTAAGTCCCACATGCCGTAACTAAGACCTGTCAAATAAATAAACCGATAAAATATTTTAAAAACGAACAAAAAACTGATAAAGATGCGTGTTTTTTTCTTGCCCATATGCATAGGGATCCCAGCGTTCTGGATGAAGGAAGAGGGAAGGGATTACACATGTGGATTAGGGGGAAAGAGATGAGGTTCTCCTGGGTTCTATGGAGTGGTTTGGAGGCACTGTGAATAAAAAAGGTTAGATGTAATCAGATCTTGAAGGAGCTAATTCTCAGGACAGCCTGGGACTCAGACCAAAAGCAGCCTTGGGGCCTCATTGGCAAAGAAGGACACAGAATACAGGGGATGCCCTTTCTCCCTGTGTCCCTTGCAGACCACTGAGCAGCCTTGAGGTTCACACCTTCTGTAAACAACTGTGTGCTCAGGCATATCTGACTCTTTTGAGACCCATGGACTATTATAGCCCACCAGACTCCTCTGTCCATAGGATTTCCTAGGCAAGAATACTGGAGCAGGTTGCCATTTTCTGCTCCAGGGGATCTTCCCAACCCAGAGATCAAACCCGTGTCTCCTATATGGTAGGCAGATTCTTTACCACTAATGCCACATGGGAAGCCACAGGCCTTCTGTGCCACTGGAAGGAAATTGCCTTTGGGATGTCTCCCCTGGGATGTCTCGCAGGTCCCTCTAACTCAACAAGTCCCAGCATGAACTCTTACCTATTCCCTTTCTCTTGCTGTGTTCCTAGCCTGTGATTATCAGCACCATCATCTGCCAGTTGTTCAAGTCACACCCTTGGGAGTGATCTTAGCCTTTGTCCTCTCCCTCACCCTCCATAATCCATCAACCATCAAGGCCTACTGAATCTATCTACACGCCAATTGTCTCTTGAATCCGTTCCCATGCAGACCACTGAGCAGCCTTGAGGTTCACACCTTCTGTAAACAACTGTGTGCTCAGGCATATCTGACTCTTTTGAGACCCATGGACTATTATAGCCCACCAGACTCCTCTGTCCATAGGATTTCCTAGGCAAGAATACTGGAGCAGGTTGCCATTTTCTGCTCCAGGGGATCTTCCCAACCCAGAGATCAAACCCGTGTCTCCTATATGGTAGGCAGATTCTTTACCACTAATGCCACATGGGAAGCCACAGGCCTTCTGTGCCACTGGAAGGAAATTGCCTTTGGGATGTCTCCCCTGGGATGTCTCGCAGGTCTCTCTAACTCAACAAGTCCCAGCATGAACTCTTACCTATTCCCTTTCTCTTGCTGTGTTCCCAGCCTGTGATTATCAGCACCATCATCTGCCAGTTGTTCAAGTCACACCCTTGGGAGTGATCTTAGCCTTTGTCCTCTCCCTCGCCCTCCATAATCCATCAACCATCAAGGCCTACTGAATCTATCTACACGCCAATTGTCTCTTGAATCCGTTCCCGCTGCCTCTGTTCTAGTCCAGGAAGACATCGTCTGTTACCTGTATGGCTCCGTAATTTCCTAGAAGCTATGCAGGCTTTGGTCTCAGTCCCCCTCTGCCCTTCCTCCCCAGGGCTGTCAGAGTGAACCTTCTAAAGCAGAGATAGAGCCCTGTCTCTCTGCTGCTCACACGATGCCAGCAACACTTCATCCTCATTGGAGCCTGCCATCCCAGGGTCTACATAGCCTGATTGTCAGTCCTGTAGTTGTGTCTCACCCTTCATGCTTTTGTAACGTCAAACCATGCGAAACTCTGCAAATACATGTGTTATCTTTTTCGCCTCCTTCTCTCTCATCTGCAAGTTGCTCAGCTTATCTTCCTAAAAGCTACTCTCTTTACAATTCTCATTTCTAGAGTTTCTCACCTTTTAAAGGATCTCTGGCCCCTCCAGGGAGATTTAAGTATCTCTTCTCCTGTGTTCTTATTGTAGGTTGTTCATAAATTCATTTTAGTTCTTTCACATTCTTCTGTCATGGAGGGTTAGCAAACCCAAGTCTCCATTAATTTGTAAGCTCCCTTGAGAAGAGTGACATGACTTTTGATCTTGAGGTCCTAGCATTTAGCAACATGATTAGCACCCATGAGGTGCTCAGTAAATGTTCAAGACATAGATGAATGAATGGATGGATAAACAAATGACAAACAACCCCCAACTCTAAAACTAAACAATAAGCCCAAACCTTTGTCCCATCTTTGAACTGTTCTCTGGGTGTAGATTATTGTACATCAGCATAAAGCAGGTTCTACCCACTCCTGTTTCCACAACAGGAGGTTAAGACATGGAAATTGGAGGCACAGGCTTTGGAGTGAGACCACCTTGAGTTCAAATCTGGCTTCTCTCATTTATTAGCCGAGCGACAGTCAAGCTACGTGAGCTTCTCTTTTCTACTAACTTCATAGCCTTACAGTCTTACTCCTTTCCCTTCCCATTGTGCAGTCCAACTCCTTATTTGGTTGATGCTCCCAAAACATGCCAGACTTTCCCTTTCTTTCTGTTAAATGGGGGTATTACAGCATCCTTTATAGGATTGCTGGGAGGATGAAATGAAAGAGTTCAACATAATACCTGACAGGTAAGAATTGCTCAGTAAGTGATGGTTGTTATTTCTATTATTTTTTCAGTCTTATCTCATTACTGTGTTATCCAACTACTGAAATAATTGCTCTTAACCTTTTTAGTGTCAAAGACTCTCTTAGTCTTTGATGTCAAAGAGTCTTTGCACATGAGCACAAATTTTACATATAATTTCAAGAGTGTCAAGAAACTCTGCAAACAGTTCCTTGAATTCACATTGGGACTCCTGTCACTAGAAGGTGGAAAAGTAAACCAGATCCACTATTCTAACTGTATTCTGCTTTCAAAAATCTGAAACATAGCTGTAAACTGTCAATAACTGAGTGAAAGACAAGAGATACATCTGAATTTCTTAATACTTCTGGCAAAATGCCATCAGACTAAGGTAATTATCTGAAGAAAAAACTTGACAGGTTTAAAAAATGCAGCTCAGGGACTTCTAACTTTCTGGTGGACCCTATCTGCCCCTCTGGACACTGGTTAGTGGTTCTCCTAACAGTTTTCAAGATGGATAAATCAATGAGAATTCATTAGCCATGTATGTATGCTAAGTTGCTTCACTTGTGTCTGACTCTATGCGACCCTATGGACTGTAACCCACCAGGCTCCTCTGTCCTTGGGATTCTTCAGGCAAGAATACTGAAGCGAGTTGCCATGCCTTCCTCCAGGGGATCTTTCTGACCCAGGGATCAAACCTGCATCTCTTATGTCTCCTGCATTGGCAGGTAGTTTCTTTTCTATTAGCACCACTTGGGAAGCCCCTCATTAGCCATGAAAATGAAAGTATTAGGCACTCAGTCATGTCCAACTCTTTGCAACCCCATGGACTGTAGCCCACCAGGCTCCTCTGTCCACGGAGTTGGCACTATCAAATAATTCAATAAAGGAAAATTTTAAAATTAATTAAAATTCAGAAACACTAGGCATTGTTCTGGGTCTCATCATGTCAGCTGGAAATCATCCACCATCAGTGTCTGGAAATGACGTGGACAACATGGCAATCAAAACCTAATCAGTGCTTGTCTTTCTAATAGAACTTATCGGGCACCAACTTGTTTTATGTCAATAGGGGAATACAGAGCTTTTCCTTTTAGATAAATTATAACCTTTTACAATAAATGAAATGTACTAGGATCCCTCTTGATTTAAAGGACTATGATGATCAAATGTATAAAAAGTTAAGAATCCTTCTCTTTATTAGCAATTACCCAGTAATTTTAATATGTTATATGTTTGGATTTTATCATTTAGGATATTTTAATAACAAAATATGGCCATACAGCATTGAGGTCATCTGTAAAGCACCTAATTTTTCTTTCTACTTTGGGAAAACACCACATTTGAACTAACCCTCATTTGGGCTGGAATCAGTCTTTTAGTGAAGCTTGAAATTGCTCAACTAGGATTGCCAGCTATGCCAGCCCACATACAGAATTTTCTAGGTAACTATCACAGCTCCAAAGAGAATGTCAGCATTGCGAGGAATAGACATCTGTTGTGTGACCTGAAAGTAACAAGGTAAAGGTTCAACCCTCCTGTCATTCTTGGTGGAGACCACTTATTCCTCTCCAGTGTCCATTCTCTTCTCTTTCTTTAACAGGAAACTTCCTCTCAAGTTCTGACAGTCACATGGCTGACCAACAGAAAACTAAATTTCTCAGCCTCCTTGTAGCTATGGCCATGGGCCCCAGTTCCCACCCATGAGATGTGAGTAGGAGGGACCAGTGCAACTTCTCTGATGTATCACATCCTTAAGATAAATTTGATTCCATCCTTATCTCCTCTTTTTTATTCCCAGGGATTAGATTGAGGATGAAGTATAAACCAGTTGTGACCATCAGACTAGAACAGCATCTTGCAGGAAGACTGAGCAACAGGAGAAAAGAAGCCTGGGCCCTTGGTCCTTGGAGAGGCACAGCCACTTTGCAACCTTGGACTGACTGCAGACATCTGGTCTATAACCAGAGAGAGAGAGAAAGAGAGCACTCAGTTTCTAGCCTTTAAGACGCTGTATATGCACCTCTTTGTTGCAGCAGCCTAGCTTGTACCCTACTTGAGCTACACATCCCTTTATAATGATAAATGGCTTGCTAGGTATGTGCTAAAGCTCATAATCTCTGTACACTTTTGTGCAAACCCCGTCTGTTGAACATGGACTCTCTTCTAGCCAATAGCATCTGGCATATATGATGGTTGTCCATGATTATGTTTCAAAAGATGATTACTTCTCTAACAGATTTTTGCTGGTTTTGATGATGCAAGCTGCCAGGTTGAAGAAGGACATGGAACTGAAGGAAGAGCCAGCAAGAAACTGAGAACCTAGGTTCAACAGCCCACAGTGGCCTCAATTCTGCCAACAACCCTAGGGGATGGGAAATAGATTCTTAAGACCGTAAGACAGCTACTCCCAGCTGACACCTTGATTATTGTCTGTGAAAAGGTCTATAGTATTAGAACTAGGTAAGCCATGCTCAGATTTCTGACCCACAGGGACTCTGAGATAATAAGTGTGTATTGTTTCAAGCTTTGTGTTAATTTGTTATGCAGTAATAGTATAATATGCCACACAGACATAATTTTACTTCCACACAATTATACGTCACAGACACGGTGTATTGACATCAGAATATTAATTCTAAAATGTCAGAGGAAGTGAGCCAGACACACATAGGGCAAAGAGTGCAGTCACTGAGTTCTCAAGTGTGACCCTCCGCTTTGGGGTCCACAGACTTCATTTATTCATAAGCCCAGAGTACTCTTGCCTGGAAAATCCCATGGATGGAGGAGCCTGGAAGGCTGCAGTCCATGGGGTCGCTGAAGGTCAGACATGACTGAGCGACTTCCCTTTCACTTTTCACTCTCATGCACTGGAAAAGGAAATGGCAACCCACTCCAGGGTTCTTGCCTAGAGAATCCCAAGGACGGGGGAGCCTGGTGGGCTGCAGTCTATGGGGTCACACAGAGTCGGACACAACTGAAGTGACTTAGTAGTAGCAGCAGCAGAGTCGTTCAGGCTCAGGGGACACAACTCTCAAAAGACTTCTATCTAAATCAGAATGCTAATTTGTTAATTTACCTCGAGGGAGAAAACTTTCAAGTGGATCAGATAAATTATATCTTTATAAATTGGAGGTTTTCGAGGCTCAGTTAAATTGAAGAAAGTAGGGAAAACCGCTAGACCATTCAGGTATGACCTAAATCAAATCCCTTATGATTATACAGTAGAAGTGACAAATAGATTCAAGGGATTAGATCTGATAGATACAGTGCCTGAAGGAAGAACTATGGACAGAGGTTCGTAACATTGTACAGGAGGCAGTGATCAAGACCATCCACAAGAAAAAGAAATGCAAAAAGGCAAAATGGTTGTCTGGTGAGGCCTTACAAATAGCTGAGAAAAGAAGAGAAGCTAAAGGTAAAGGAGAAAAAGATATACCCATTTGAATGCAGAGTTCCAAAGAATAGCAAGGAGAGATAAGAAAGCCTTCCTCAGAGATCAAAGCAAAGAAATAGAGGAAAACAATAGAATGGGAAAGGCTGGAGATCGCTTCAAGAAAATTAGAGATACCAAGGGAACATTTTATGTGAAAAGGGGCACAATTAAGGACATAAACGGTATGGACCTAATAGAAGCAGAAGATATTAAGAAGAGGTGGCAAGAATATACTGAAGAACTATGCAAAAAAGATCTTCATGACCCAAATAACCACGATGGTGTGATCACTCATCTAGAACCAGACATCCTGGAATGCAAAGTCAAGTGGGCCTTAGGAAGCATCACTACAAACAAAGCTAGTGGAGGTGATGGAATTCCAGTCGAGCTATTTCAAATCCTAAAAGATGATGCTATTTAAGTGCTGCATTCAATATACCAACAAATTTGGAAAACTCAGCAGTGGTCATGGGACTGGAATATGTCAGTTTTCATGCCAATCCCTAAGAAAAGCAATGCCAAAGAATGTTCAAACTACTGCACAATTGCACTCATGTTACAAGCTAGTAAAGTAATGCTCAGAATTCTTCAGGGCACACCACTCCAGTACTCTTGCCTGGAAAATCCCATGGATGGAGGAGCCTGGTAGGCTGCAGTCCATGGGGTCATGAAGAGTTGAACACAACTGAGTGACTTCACTTTCACTTTTCACTTTCATGCATTGGAGAAAGAAATAGCAACCCACTACAGTGTTCTTGCCTGGGGAATCCCAGGGGCAGGGGATCCTGGTGGGCTGCCGTCTATGGGGTCGCACAGAGTCGGACATGACTGAAGCGATTTAGCAGCAGCAGCAGCAGCAGGCTTCAACAGTAGGTGAATCATGAACTTCTGGATGTTCGAGATGGATTTAGAAGAGGCCGAGGAACCAGAGATCATATTGCCAACATCTGCTGAATCACAGAAAAAGCAAGAGAATTCCAGAAAAACATCTGCTTCATTGACTATGCTAAAGACTTTGACTGTTGATAACAACAAACTGTGGAAAATTCTTCAAGAGATGGGAATACCAGACCACCTGACTTGCCTCCTGAGAAATCTGTATGCAGGTCAAGAAGAAACATAACTGGACATAGAACAACAGACTAATTCCAAATTGGGAAAGGAGTACTTCAAGGCTGTATATTGTCACCCTGCTTATTTAACTTCTATGCAGAGTACACCATGTGAAATGCTGGGCTGGAAGAAGCACATGCTGGAATCAAGATTGCTGGGAGAAATATCAATAACCTCAGATATGCAGATGACACCACCCTTATGATAGAAAGCAAAGAACTAAAGAGCCTCTTGATGAAAGAGAAAGAGGAGAGTGAAAAAGTTGGCTTAAAATTCAACATTCAAAAAACTAAGATCATGGCATCTGGTCCCATCACTTCAGGGCAAAAAATGGGGAAACAATGGAAACAGTGAAAGACTTTATTTTCTTGGGCTCCAAAATCACTGCAGATGGTGGCTGTAGTCATGAAATTAGAAGAGGCTTGCTCTTCAGAAGAAAACCTATGACCAACCTAGACAGCATATTAAAAAGCAGAGACATTACTTTGCCGACAAGATCCGTATAGTCAAAGCTACTGGATTTTCCGTAGTCATGTATGGATGTGAGAGTTGGACCATAAAGAAGGCTGAGCACTGAAGAACTGATGGTTTTGAACTGCGTTGTTGGAGAAGACTCTTGAGAGTCCCTTGGACATCAAGGAGATCAAGCCAGTGATTCCTAAAGGAAATTGGTCCTGAATATTCATTGGAAGGACTGATGCTGAAGCTGAATCTCCAATACTTTATTGCAAAGAGCCGACCCATTAGAAAAGACCCTGATGCTGGGAAATATTGAAGACAAGAGGAGAAGAAGGTGACAGAAGATGAGATGATTGGATGGCATCACTGACTTGATCAACATGAGGCTGAGCAATCTCCAGGAGTTGATGATGGACAGGGAAGCATTTCATGGGATCGTGAAGAGTTGGACACGACTGATTGACTAACTGAACTTAATGCCTTCTTCTTTTCCATTCGTCTTTTACCAAAAAAACTGCACTTGCACACATATATACATATAAATGTATAGGCAGATCATAGAATGATAGATATGGATATAGATGATAGGTAAATACAGTTCTAAATAGATGATAGATATAGATGGATAATCTTATACATTTCTACTTTCAGACCACATTTCTGATATCAATCGTGGTACTATTGATTAGGTCACAGCTTGCTTTCACAATCAGCCATGCTTTGATTAGATTTCTAGATCTGGTTAAACCTGCTTAGTTCTAGGAAACATCTGAAAGTCCAGATGAGCCTAGAGCTTCCCATCTCAGTCTCCTCCTCAGGGTTGAGTCTTGCTCAGCCAAAAATGACTTTTCATTCACTTTCCTTTGGCATCCTGGGCCAAAATGATCAAACTCTGGCCGCCCAAACCATCCGTCTGTGGCACCGTGAGTGCCTAGGCTTTCCACTTGCTCCCACCTACTGTTCATCGACAATGACTCTTTAGCCCATTGTCACAGGCGCCTCTTGCGTCCCACCTCACATTCTCTCTGCCCACCTTTTTCCTCCAGTAGTGCTGTGCCAATCAGCTTCAGGCAGCTGGAAAGCTGATGGCGTACTGCCTCAGCTGCACTTTGTTGTCTTTTGACTTCTCCCTGGGGCATCTTAGAAGCTTTAGCACGGGACACCTGCACAAGCTTGCTTGGCATTCACTAGTGCTGCCTCACTGATGGGAAGTTTCAGCCGCCCAGCGTAACACTCGATGAAGGGGAGAAGACACCAGTGGATAAATTCTAAGGTTTATTCCATATGGCTTCTTAGGAGATTTTGAGGGCAGGACTGAACCCCCCTCACTCACAGTGGTGCTCATTGCTTGTCTTCCCCATTACCCCATCCTATTTCTTAGGATTGCTTCTAAAATCAATCAACTACAGGCAAGCTCAACTAACTCAGGCTCCACTTTCTGGGGAAACCCTGGCTGAGACTCACTCTGAGGCTCATTCCACCTAGGCTCACCCTCTCTGATGCTTACATACTGACTTCCCTGTCAGTGCACCCATGATGTCTTTGGCCTGGGGCTCTTCCCCTCCATTGCCAATATTGCCATTATGCAACACAACAAAGGTGACCCAACCACCACCCAAGTGTTACGTATTGCTTTGACCTTCTTTTCTTAAGTGGAAATCAATCCTGAATATTCATTAGAAGGACTGATGCAGAAGCTGAAGCTCCAATCCTTTGGCCACCTGATGCTGGGAAAGATTCTGAAGCAGGAGAAGGGGATGACAGAGGATGAGATGGCTGGATGGTATCACTGATTCAATGGTCATGAATTTGAGTGTCAGGAGATAGTGAAGGACAGGGAAGCCTAGTGTATTGCAGTCCATGGGGTCGCAGAGTCAGACACGACTGAGCAACTGAACTAGAACAACTACTTCTGCATACCCACTGGACACTGACATAATCCTCCATGGCTCCATTTCCCCTTTTTATACATACACATTCCCCTGTTTGTCCTGTTTCTTCATTTTAAGCCCCATTCTCCAAACTTGAAACCTCATGAAGTTTCTGGTTCACTGACCACTTTTTCATTTTCTTTGAGCTTCATTCCTTCTCTCTTCATTCTAGACTTTATGCTTCGTTGCTTCAACTGCTTCCAGGAGGGCCCTTGGCCTTTCTGCTCCTGTATATTTTGCTTTCTGGAACTTACTATGATCCAGATTATCCAATGATCCCATTCAAAATCAAGCAGTTGAACCCTGCTGCATAAATTCACACCATCAGGCAGAATGGTGCCACCCTAGACATGGTCTCCAAGCTCAGATGGACACTCCTCATTCCCCCACCCTGATTATGTGTCCTGCTTCCAAGCTCTGCATGTACATGAGGCACACACATTTGACACATACCTGTTATATGTCAGGTGTTGCATTAAGGATGGAATTTTGAATACAAATATGGTCCCCATCCTTCCTGAAACTTATATTGTACTTAAATCATTATACTGTACTTGCTGACTCCCTCATTAGGCTCACCTCATTTTATTTGTATTTTGGTTTCACAGTGTATGAGCTATAGGAGGTGTTCTATATATTTTTGTTGTATAAATGAACAAATGAATGAAAAAGATAACTACTGCAGATAATTAAGACTACCTAGAATATCCAAATTTTCCTATTCAACAGTCAAAGGGCTGTCTGTTCTCAGAGTGACTATAAGATGCTTGAGAAGAAAAAAAGCATCATTTAATTTGACTTCTCTACCTCAAAAATTTATTGCCAGTCTCCATTTAGATATCAAGTTTTAAAAAATTTGTCAAGTTGTTTAGGACAAATGCTGTCCAAGACAGTACCTTTCCCCTCATATAGTCACGTGGATGTCTCTGTCCTTGTCAGTTAAACTTGTATCTTTTGGTCTCTGCCTCCCTGTCTGTCTTTGTTTTGTTTTTTTAAATTCAGTTATTTGGTTGCAACAGATCTTGGTTGTGGCATGCAGGCTCTTTAATTGCAGCATGCAAACTCTAAGTTGCAGCATGTGGAATCTAGTTCTCTGACTAGAAATCGAACCCGGGCTCCTGCACTGGGATTGTAGAGTCTTAACTGGACCACCAGGGAGGCTCCTTCCCTGTCTTTCTGAGGGTCTTTTCTGGTTAGCTGATCTCTGTCTGCTCTGGACATTAATTCCTGTGCTGGGGTGGGGAATGCCTGAATATTTAGAAACCATCTAGGTTGCCATCTCATTGCCTGTTGGTCAGGGGAGATCTCCTTGGACAAAGAGGTCAATAAGTCAGGGGGGAAGACATAGCAATGGAAAGGGGCTTGAGACAGAGAAAGTGACTGTGAGCAAGAAAAAGCTCCTTCAAGGCTATAATTCAAAAAGATACATGCACACCTCTGTTCCGAGCAGCAGTCTTCACAATAGGCAAGACATGGAATTGTCCATCAACAGATAAATGGATAAACAAGATGTGGTACATATATACAATGGAATATTACTCAATCATAAAAAAGAATGAAATAATGCCATTTGTAGCAACATGGATAGACCCAGACATTATCATACTAAGTGAAGCAAGTCAGAATGAGAAAGACAAATACCATATGATATCACTTATAAGGGGAATCTAAAATCTGACACAAATGAATTTATCTACAGAACAGAAACAGACTCACAGACATGGAGAACAGGCTTGAGGTTGACAAAGGGTGGGAGGGATGGATTGGAAGTTTGAATTTAGCAGATTAGTAGATACAAACTATTGTATATAGAATGGATAAACAACAAGGTCTTACTACATAGCACATGGAACTATGTTCAATATTCTATAACAAACTATAATGGAAAAGAATATTTAAAAGAATAGATGTATACATGTGTGTGTATATATATATATATACACATATAAAACTAAATCACTTTGCTGTACATCTAAAACTAACACAAAGTTGTAAATCAACTAAATTTCAATAAAATTAAATTTTAAAAACCAAATGAAAAAGAACAAGTTCCTCTTCTTTGAACTCCAAACTCATATCCAGAATGCTTTTATTTCAGTCTTTTTACCTAATTATTACAGTGGTGTGGTAATTGAGCACATGGTCCCAGAAATCCTGGGTGAATAGTAATAATCAGGCAATAGGGGAAAGGGAGAAAGGGCAAAGAGAAACCATCTTTCCTGATGTGAAACATCACCTCCCCAGTGAGCCTTACCCAGCCGCTCACATTTAACTCCATGCCTCATGTTTAGGTTCTAATAATGCCTTTTACATCTCTTCTTATCACTGTAGCACTGTTTTTTGCACGTTTTCTGAATGGTGGGCACTCTGCAGAGATATTTTCTTATGTAACCCCAAGATGTGGCTATTCCTGGTTATCCAGCTAGTCCTGTGTTTAATTGTTTTCACCTCCAAAGAGCATAATATTCAGTTTAAGGAAAAGAATTTCAAAATCAATTTGTAACATACCAGCCTTTATGCTACTATTTTGAAGGTTGCTCAAGATATCTCAGAAAAAATTCTTAACGTGAAATTAATTTCTTTTGTATCAAGAAAATGCATGTATTTTGATAATACTGGTCAAACCATAGAAGGAAAGGTGGATGTAAACACAGCACTCTGCTTTTTGAACACCCCATCAAAGTATATTATTTTCACTTACCATCATACTTAATAGCTGTCAATCTTGTAATCAGCATATGAAAGAAGAATCCCATGAATATAAAGCCTATAAAGAATAGTTCAAGTAGCAAACCACAAAGAGAGAAAAAAAAAAAAACAAACACGAAAGCTACAGTTAGTAAACGCAAGTTAATGTCTTATCTACAAATGCATTCTTCAGTTTCCAGAATTTACAGGAGGGTATTCAGAGATGAGAAATAATTATCTAAAAGGCAGGAACAAATTTAGAAGTCTTTGGAAGTAAATATTGCTATAAAATGGGTACAAATTAAAGTATTAGCTATTGGATACATTTTCTTATATATAGGTCAATTTTGCTGATTGGTTAATTGTTAATTTCAAAGCTTATATTTACACCGTCTAGTCAAGGCTATGGTTTTTCCAGTGGTCATGTATGGAAGTGAGAGTCGGACTGTGAAGAAAGCTGAGTGCCGAAGAATTGATGCTTTTGAACTGTGGTGTTGGAGAAGACTCTTGAGTCCCTTGGACTGCAAGGAGATTCAACCAGTCCATTCTAAAGGAGATCAGTCCTGGGTGTTCTTTGGAAGGAATGATGCTAAAGCTGAAACTCCAATACCTTGGCCACCTCATGCGAAGAGTTGACTCATTGGAAAAGACTGATGCTGGGAAGGATTGGGGGCAGGAGGAAAAGGGGATGACAGGATGAGATGGCTGGATGGCATCACCGACTCGATGGACGAGTCAGGAGTTGGTGAAGGACAGGGAGGCCTGGCGTGCTGCGGTTCATGGGGTCACACAGAGTCGGACATGACTGAGTGACTCAACTGAACTGAACTGAAAACAAAAATAATACAGTTGTCGTTGTGTCTGCTCTGAAATTACACACTAGATTTCAATTCATTCCACTAGCAAAAATAAAATTTGAAAGGTAAAAAAAAAAAATTTATATCCCAAAAAAAAAAAAAAAAAAAAAAAGATAATACATGTATTTTTGTTAAACACTCCAGCATCTTTTGGACTCGACCTAGTCTGCCCCACTCAGAGCCCCCGTCAGAGTCAAAATGAGCCCTTTTCCTGACGTGCTTCAAGCTGCGCGAGCTTCCTTTGCTTGCTCACCTCGGTACTTGCTGTTACATCTGCTCAACAGCCCCTCCTACTCCTCTCCCCACCTATTTTCTATTTGTTGTGGATAAATGGTCAGGAGGTGTCGACAGTTGGTCCATTTCACGCTGTACTTCCCCTGTCACCTACCACATTATATTCAAGTCGCTTGTTTAATTACTCATCTCTGTCACTAGACTACAGACTTCTCGACCACATCCACCTTGGTTCTTTTCATAGCCCCAACTCCATATCTGACTCAGGGTAAGTGTACAACTAATGCTTAGTGAATGAATGAATTTTTCAGCCACTCCTTCTCCAAGTGACTTATCCTTCTGAGCAAACAACTTCACCCAGGTTTTGCCCAGACCCTCCTGTCTAACCTCGATTTCAGGATGCCGTTTCCTACTGGACATCATACCGTAAATTTTCCCAGACCACTGAGACATCAAAAGCCCTTTCAAATTCGAATGTATTGATAGGTCAAGAGATGTAATGCAGGCTTGTAATGGGGTTTATATTCATATCATAAAAATGACTGATAGAACAATTGCTATAATAAACAAGTAAAACAGGATCTGTGTTTATTTTAACTTTATGTGACAATGAAAAACAGTCCTACATGGATTTCTAAGGAGGGTGTTTTGTTTGCCGTGTAGGGTACTGGTAGGCAGGTCTGGAAGAGCTAGAGGGGTGTACCAGTGGAGGAAGGAGGAAAAAGCAGATGGAGAAACAGACAAGAAGACAGTCCTGGGGAGAGATGTTCCAGGGGACATCTCATAATGAAGCTATCCTTGATGTGAAGGAAACATCTCCTTGGTCTCCACCGTGAAAGCTTCAGTAAAGTCTACCTTGCACATTCATGCTCTGTTGAGTGGGTTTCCAACTGTGGAAATTGGGAGTGCTGTCCATAATGGCAGAGGACAAACACAGAGGATGCTGAGAAGACAGGCCACTTTCTGTGAGCCCACTGGAAGGCCACCCCAGCACAGTGGCATAGCTAAAAGGAACACATTAATAAACCTGGCTTCAAACGTCTTAAAGACTAATCATGATTACTGTTGAAGGTTACCTTGAGGGGATAGCAAAAGAGAGGATTATGTCGCAAAGCAAAGAGAAAAACTAGAACGTTTTTGTCCATCCTTCTCAATACAAAAGCACCGCTATTTACGAATGCTGCCTCCAGCTTTCTTCTCTGTCTTTAAAAGTTCTGATGACCTCTCTCTGTCTCTAAATTTCTCGTTCTTTTTTTGTATGATCTTTTTTTAAGAATTCATTGACCTTCTCATGGTTTCTACCACCTTTTTATCCCATTAATACAACAAAGGTACAAGGAACTAAACATTAAACATAGGATTTTCTTCAGAAGGTTTGACAAGGGCAAGAGTATGTCAAATTACATATTTTGTTACTTACATAAAATTGTCACAAAAAATTTTAAAAATGAAATACATTAAGAACAATATATTGGACAATGAACAATGGAAACATTTAAGAACCTATTTTACATGTCAATATAAAATGTGACATTAAAACCACACACTTTTTCAATGAAAATAGTGTTTTGGTTTTTATTGTTGTTTTTTCATAAGTTGCCTTAATTGTAAGAATATTGTTGACTCAAATCCAAATGTGAAGTGCAGCATTAAATCTATATTTTCTTTTTACTGCAAAATTTCCATGTTGTGCAGACGTGTTTTGAAGAAGGGCATTGCACATTTTGCAAAATCTTGGTATTCTTGACTCAGATTATCCCGGGAAAATTCATTGTTTTATTTCAGACAGCTTGGTTCCAGGCATTTTTAGAAAGAAAAGGTGTAACCTTCATTTTGATGTGCTCTTACTTTTGATTATTTGATTGTGGCACAGTCTGAGAAGCTCAAGACTCTCCTTTTTGTTTGAAAACATCCTTCCCTTCAGCATGGATCTGTGGAGAATGAGTTTGTGTAATATAAATATTTAATATATAAGAAACATTAAATATTAATTAATGGTGAAAGTGTAAAACAAGATCCATAGCATACATCATCATTGAAAAAACAGCATGGATAACCTGGAATCAGTGGAGCTTCAGCTTTGCATCAACATAGAGGGTGTACATTTTACATTCTTGTATCAAGTATTAATCTTTCAAGGAAAATTTTCTTGAGTAAGCCAGATAATACGTGGTGTCATTATATAAAAGTATATTTTGCATTTCCCTAAGAACATCTAGACAAAAAATAATCATTAGCATTGGTTCAATTTACTTTGTTTTCTAGAGTATAGTTAATGTCTTGAGACATAATAGTGTTTCAGGGAACTTAGTTTGGGGAATGTGTCTATGGCAGGTCAACTCTAAGAGGGACGCCAATGACCCCTGCCTCCTGGGATTCATACTCTTGTGCAATTCCCTCCCCTTAAGTGTGGTGGGACTTGTGACTCACTTTTTTTTTTTTTTTTTTTTTTAGTTTTGGCTGTGTTGAGCCCTTGGTGCGATGTATGGGCTTCTCCAGTTATGGCTTGCAGGCTTTTTTACCCAGTGGCGTGTTGGATCTTAGTTGCCCAGCCAGGAATCAAACCCATGCTCCCTGCACTGCAAGGTGAATTCTTAACCGTTGGGCCACCAGGGAAGTGCTGT
The DNA here is from genome assembly GCA_006410635.1 of Cephalophus harveyi. Classification (NCBI taxonomy): domain Eukaryota; kingdom Metazoa; phylum Chordata; class Mammalia; order Artiodactyla; family Bovidae; genus Cephalophus; species Cephalophus harveyi. The sequence continues at coordinate 1,344,864 of SJYT01024402.1, forward strand.
GGCTTACTTCTAACCAGCAGAGAATAACAAAGGTGATGGGATGCTACTTCTATGATTAGGTTACATATGACTGTGACTTCTGTCTTTCTAGCAGAATCTCTCTCTTGCTGGCTTTAATGAAGAAAGCTGACATATTAAAGAAGCCCAAATGACAAAGGATGAGGACAGTGGGCTTGGCCTGAGCTAATAAGGAACTAAATCCTACCAACAACCAAGTGGGCTTAGAAGCACATCCTTCCCCAGTAGAGCCTTCATATAATCTCAGCTCTAGTAGGCATCTCAATCAATCTCAGAGCCCAGGCAAGCTGTGCCTGAATTGTCAGCCCATGAGAATTCAACCCTGAGATAATAGACGTGTGTTATCTTAAGCCACTAAGGTTGTGGTTATCTGTTACACAGTTATACTTAACAAATACACTGCCCTGACATGAGATCTGAGTTCGAATTTAAATAGTAATGCTGACAATGTTTCACTTTTTTTTAGGAATGTATGTCAGGAGTTTCCAAGCAAAATCTGAATTATAGGTAAGTTATTTTCCTTTTTCTTTTTTATTTTTGTGCAAATACTGATTTTTTGGGATGATATAAACTGATAAATTGTGGCTATATAATGATCTTGTTTTCAGTTCAGTTCAGTTCAGTTGTTCAGTTGCGTCTGACTCTTTGCGACCCCATGGACTGCAGTAAACCAGGCTTCCCTATTTATCACCAACTCCCGGAGCCTACTCAGACTCATGTCCATCGCATCGATGATGTCATCCAACCATCACAGCCTCTGTCTACCCTTCTCCTTCTGCCTTCAATTTTCCCAGCATCAGGGTCTTTTCAAATGAGTCAGTTCTTCACATCAGATGGCCAAAGTATTGGAGTTTCAGCTTCAGCATTAGTCCTTCCAATGAATATTCAGGAATGATTTCCTTTAGGATGGACTGGTTAGATCTCCTTGCTGTCCAAGGGACTCTCAAGAGTGTTCTCCAACACCACAGTTCAAAAGCATCAGTTCTTTGGTGCTCATCTCTCTTTATAGTCAAACACTCACATCCATACACGACTGCTGGAAAAACTATAGCTTTGACTGGATGGACCTTTATTGGCAAAGTAATGTCTCTTCTTTTTAATATGCTGTCTGGGTTGGTCATAACTTTTCCTCCAAGGAGCAAGCATCTTTTAATTTCATGGCTGTGGTCACCATCTGCAGTGATTTGGGAGCCCAAGAAAATAAAGTGTCTGTTTCCATTGTTTCCCCATCTATTTGCCATGAAGTGATGGGACCAGATGCCATGATCTTAGTTTTCTGAATGTTGAGTTTTAAGCCAACTTTTTCACTTTCCTCTTTCACTTTCACCAAGAAGCTCTTTAGTTTTTTGCTTTCTGCCATAAGGGTGGTGTCATCTGCATATCTGAGGTTATTGTTATTTCTCCCAGCGATCTTGATTCCAGCTTGTGCTTCATCCAGCCTGGCATTTCACATGATGTACCCTAAGTGGCTTAATAAAATACTAATCCTCAAAGATTGACCACAGGAGAATGACCAGCTCTTCTCTGGACTTTTAAAAGTACTAGATTTTTTTCCCCCCCGTCTTCTCTGGCCCTTTTCCAGGCAAGTCCCATTCAAACAGCCTTGCTGCAATCTCCAATTTCTACTTAGCCAGCTTCAGAGCTAGACAAAGGCAACAACAACTAGTATTTATCAAGCCTATACAGGAGCTAGGCACCGTATTGTATGCACTACCATGATTTATTCATTTAATGCTCATAGCTATCCCATGAAACAAATACCACATCCATCTCCATTTTACAGATGTGAAGACTGAGATATATGAAATTAAATGACTGCTAGTCCTCATTCCTGTCCTGGCTGGCTCTGTCCTGGGTCACTTCTTACTTGAAACTGAGAATGTCTTCCTGGGTGATGAATGATAACTAATCTGGGGTTAATATCATAGTCTCCTGGGGTTTCAAAGTACACTAAATCAGAGACTAAGCAGTGAAAAGGGTATTTTGAAAATTCTCCCTAGTTAAACTGAATAATCACCCTCAGAGCTTCTTGTCCCATAGATGTGGGACTAGAAGTCAGCAGTCCAAGGCTGACCAAGGAGCTGTGCTTCTGGGAGGTGCTGCCCGCTCCCTCCCTTCCCTTTGTGGGGAATGATGGAGGCACACCCCTGGGCATTGGAGGATGGGGACTTTCTCTTTCTTTTCTTCCATCAACTGGGGCTCTGACACAGTCTAAATTCCACTCATTCCTCCTGTCTTTCAAGTAATGTTGGACATATTATTGGGTATCAATGTTTCACTGCCATTTCGGGGAGCCGCTGCCTTGAAATTAGAGTCAATATTAATAAATCCAAGTCCACAAAGTGTTCCGGACTCCTGTAAGTGTGTATGTAGGGCTGAGGTGGAGATAACTTGAAAATATGAAAGGAAAAGCTACTGACATCTTTTCTTGACTTGACCCCTGCCTTATCATCCCACCTTCTCGAACTGTATCAGAAGTTTCAGAATTACTGACCAAGGTGGGAAGACCATCCTTATGAAAGCAAGGGACATATTTTCTTTCAAAGGACATGTGTTCTTTGCATATAGTGTATCTTTATCTCATAACACATAGCAGGAGCACATAGGCACATTTGCCCTAGCCCTAATCCTTTAAGGTGGAGCTTCATCTAGCATCACGTAGTCTGTGCCCACCTAGGCCATCACCAAGGCCCACTGGTGTATTTACAATAGTGTTCTTGTTTGGTTACACTTGCCCCAGGTTCTTCACTTTGAATCCTTTGCAGGACTTTCTATAGTGTCACGACATACTCGGTTTTTCCCGAAAGATCTTATTTTCTTGTTTTCCCCGAGAAGCATAAGAACTCTCCTACTGAAGAAGAATGTATATTAGAATTTTCAATTTTGAGAAGAAAGTTTCTCTCTCTGTCTGTCTTGATTTGGAATCTAGACCTGAAAAAGTGGGCTGCTTCTCTGTCTAGTTTTTATCACTGCACTGGAACGCTTGGACGTGTACATAAAAACTCAGGTCATACTGATGATAAACATAAGTAATGTGCAAAGAAAAATCTACTAACAGATGTATCGATATAAAAATGATATCCTGTATTTCTACAGCTTACTTCCTTGATACGCTAGGGTGTTGATAAATATTAGCAGATGTTCTCTATCTTCCAAGATAATTGGAAAAACCTGCATTTGTGGTGGAGGCTAAAGTCTCTGTTGAGTCACATACCTGCCATTTAAGAGTGACATTTTGAACAGCTTTCTCACAGGTATGATCTGGTTTCTAGTTCTTTTGATGGGGGGAGAAGTAGAGATTGATGTTGCAGGGTAGGGATGCCATATTTTGGGAACACTTGGGGTCTTTTGATGCCCTGAAAGTTAATCTTTCTCACAAAACTGCCTCTGTTATTGGCTAATATCTGCAATACAGAGCACTTTCTTCTTGCTCCGTTATGATGTCACATGTGGTTCTATAGGATCATAAAATTGGTTTAAATCCAATTATTTCAAGACTATTTAATGGACATTTATTATTTAACAGTGCCTTTAAGGTCACTTGCAGTCAGGAAGGAGAAGCTACCTTCTAGAACCTCTCTACTCCTCTAAGAAACATACATTCATTATTGAAAATACCCGCTAATGACTTGGGCTTATTTGATAATTTAGGAGGTTTATTTCTTGATGAAACAGGGGTGCAGCTATTTGGCTACCTTAATGGGGTGACAAAGAGCCTTTTAAAGAGAAACATTCACTCTCATTACAGCACTGTTCCTAAAAAGCTAGAAGCTGCTATTTAGAGGTGTTCCCAGACGTTCTCCCCATATGAATTCATCTTTCAAGCCACCCTCCTCAAGGTTATTATCCCACTCAGGCAGAGACTGCTATTATAGAGAGTCAGAGAGCTTTCTCCTATTCACTAGTGACCTCTAAGACGTCTTCACCAATTATCATTTCGATTCTAGTCTCTGCTAAGCCACTCCCGGTAAAATCTATAACAGTTGTTTGAGCATCTTCTGCCCGTGATCCTTCATCCCAGGATAGCAGCTGGCCTGTCTCTGAATTGACAGCAGTCCAGCCCTCCCAGCTGTTAGGAGGTCCCAGGGAGCATTTATAACATCAGCCTTCAGATGTCTGTGGAGCTGAGGGCAGCTCTGTGTTCTCTCCTGCGGTTTCTCTTGTGTAGAAGCAGGGCTTGGCACAGGAGAGAGAAAGGAAGGTGGCATCAAATGACATTTTAGATTTTTGGAGCTGGAGGGGCTCTTGGAGTTTATTTAGGCAATCTTCCTTATTTGTTGTTGTTTAGTCGCTAAGTCACGTCCAGCTTTTTTGCACCCCAAGGACTGTAGCCCACCAGACTCCTCTGTCTCTGGAATTCTTCAGCCAAGAATACTGGAGTGGGTTGCCATTTCCTTCTCCAGGGCATCTTCCCAACCCAGGGGTCAAACCCAGGTCTCCCACATTGCAGGCAGATTCTTTACTGTCTGAGCCATCCGGGAAGCTGCCCGATGATTAAAGGAAACCAAATATTGGCTTCCTCTGTTGGCAGGCAGATTCTTTACCATTGTACCATCTGGGAAGCCCATCTTCCTTATTTGTCTTTATCTTAACATGGAAACATAACATGAAAATGTTTCTGCTACTGGTAGCAATGGGACATCCAATCACGGATTTCACCAAAAGCGTAGACCATTAGAAGCAGGAGGGACCTCCTAGGATATTTACACCCCACCCCCTGCCCCCCAGGAAAGAACAGGGAGAGAAGTGATGTAAAGTCTGCACAGCCCAGCACCAGGCATTGGATATGAGACAGTGTTCTGGCTTTCCACTGCTCCTAGCTTGGGAGAGGAAAACAGACCAGTCAGCCAGTCCCTCTTCTGACCATGGTAATAAATGCTACTATAGAAGCCTGCACTTTGCAGAGAACAAGGTGGAGGGCATTTTAATGTGATTGTGCAGCAGGCCTTCAAATGCTTCTTGCAGGAGCTAAGGCTAGAGCTCATTTTGAAGAATGTTAGAATCAGCTGCTCTGGGGGTAGAAAACCTGACTTCTGCATCCAGCAATGTCCCTCCTGTGACCTTGGACTAAAACCTCATGCATGTGGCCAGAAAACCTTATGTAAGAGCACAGAGGAAAGCAAGGCCATATTCCTTTCTTAACTGTTCTGTCTTTGGACCTCGTAGTAGGTGAAAAGACTCAGAGAGGAAGTCTTCATTATGGGGCTTGTCAACAGCACCAGGCCCTGGGAATCTGGTGACATTTTGTGTGTGTACGTGTTTGAAGTGACAAGAAACAATTGCTCTCTGAGGTCTTCCACCCAGAAAGCCATAACGGTTTGCAAGTTGAGGGTTTCTCTGATTGCACTGGGCTCTTGCACAGGCTACTGCTGTTCACACTTTGGACACATGTGAGATTGCTTCTGCCAGTAGATCTTTAACAGCAAGATCAGGGTCCTTTTTTCAGACTTAAAGGCTCTATCTTGTTATGGCATATTTACTAATTCATTATTTACATGTACTGTCTTTTTTGTGCCATGTACTAGACTAGAAACTGCTGCTGCTGCTGAATCACTTCAGTCGTGTCCGACTCTGTGTGACCCCATAGACAGCAGCCCAACAGGCTCCCCCGTCCCTGGGATTCTCCAGGCAAGAACACTGGAGTGGGTTGCCATTTCCTTCTCCATTGTGTGAAAGCGAAAAGTGAAAGTGAAGTCGCTTAGTCGAGTCTGACTCCTAGCGACCCCATGGACTGCAAACCACCAGGCTCCTCCATCCATGGGATTTTCCAGGCAAGAGTACTGGAGTGGCTTGCTATTGCCTTCTCCGAGACTAGAAACTACTATACCAAAATGACACAATCACAACCCCTAAGACATATGCAGTTCAGTAGGTGAGACTAACAGAAAACCCATGGTTACAAGACACTGTAATAAATCCCGTTACAGTCTCCAGTATTGGCAGGCGGGTTCTTTACCACTAGCACCACCTGGAAAGCCCTCCCTTCCTGTATATTCCCTTTATTAAAGAATGAGGCCATCATCAATTCTAGTGGTCCCAGAGCTTCTTAGTTAGAGAAGACTCTGGAGAGTTCCTCGGGCTGCAAGGAGATCCAACCAGTCAATATTAAAAGAAAGGGATTCCCTGATAGCTCAAAGGGTAAAGAATCTGCCTGCAGTGTAGGAGACCTGAGTTTGATCACTGGGTTGGGAAGATCCCCTGGAGAAGAAAATGGCAACCCACTCCACTATACTTGCCTGGAGAATTCCATGGATGGAGGAACCTGGCAAGCTACAGTCCACGGGGTTGCAAAGAGGTCGGACACGACTGAGCAACTTTACTTTCACTTTCACTTTCCTATGTGCTCAGTTGCTTCAGTTGAGTCTGACTCTTTGTGACCCATGGACTGTTGCCCACCAGGCTCCTCTGTCCATGGGATTCTCCAGGCAAGAATACTGGGATGGGTTGCCATTATCTTTGCACTTTCCTGTATCAAGTGTTATTTTATTTAGCTGTCTTCCCTGACTTTCTGCCCCTTAGGGTTGGGAGTCATTCTGTAAGAGCTCATGGAGATGATTCCTCTGCTCTTCCCACCAGAATCTTGTAATGCTGTGCCGTGATCGTCTGCTTCTTGAATTGTCCGCCTCCCTCACTAGGAGGCAAACTCTGGGCGAGTAGGGCCGTGTGTACTTTGTTTGCCATTAATATCTTAGAGCGTAGCAGAAGCTCTTGCACTCAGCAGGCATTCAGTGAATACTTATGGATTGAATTAAGTCTTTTCAACAACTCAGATTCCTTCCTCTTTTATTCCCTCCATGCATCTGCCTCTACTTCTGCCTAGCCTCTCACTGTCTCTCATATAGATTATGGTAAAGCTTTCATCCCCTCAACACCCCATCATTCTCATCTTCCCCATCATCATATGAACCAGTGACAGATACTTACGCCTATGCTCTTGCAATAGCTTCCTTGAAAGGAGTTTGCTCTTTGTTGCCTATTTGATTAAATTCAAAGTCCATTCATCATTTCAAGACTTCGATGTCCCAGGCTGACATAAACATACAAACTAAGGTGAATTTTATTCCCAAATATAGACTCCTATCTTCAGACAAGCTGATTTTCTTACTCATCTTCCATGCTGCTGCTGCTGCTTGCTAAGTCGCTTCAGTCATGTCCGACTCTGTGCGAACCCAAAGACGGCAGCCCACAAGGCTCCCCCGTCCCTGGGATTCTCCAGGCAAGAATACTGGAGTGGGTTGCCATTTCCTTCTCCAATGCATGAAAGTGAAAAGTGAAAGTGAAGTCACTCAGTATGTCCAACTCCTAGCGACCCCATGGACTACAACCTACCAGGCTCCTCTGTCCATGGGATTTTTCAGGCAAGAGTACTGGAGTGGGTTGCCATTGCCTTCGCCCCTCATCTTCCACACATCTGATCAAATTACCAACATCCGTTAGATCATTGAAAAAGCAAGAGAGTTCCAGAAAAACATCTACTTCTGTTTTATTGACTACATCAAAGCTTTTGACTGTGTAGATCACAACAAACTGTGGAAAATTCTGAAAGAGATGGGCATACCAGACCACCGAAAATCTGTATGTAGGTCAAGAAGCAACAGTTAGAACTGAACATGGAACAATGCACTGGTTCCAAATCAGGAAAGCAGTACGTCAAGGCTGTATATTGTCACCCTGCTTATTTTACTTATATGCAGAGTACATCATGAGAAACACTGGACTGGATGAAGCACATGCTGGAATCAAGATTGTCAGAAGAAATATCAATAACTTCAGATATACAGATGACACCACCCTTATGACAGAAAGTGAAGAAAAACTAAAGAGCCTCTTGATGAAAGTGAAAGAGGGTGAAAAAGCTCCCTTAAAACTCAACATTCAGAAAACGAAGATCATGGCATCTGGTCCCATCACTTCATGGCAAATAGATGGGGAAACAAAGGAAACAATGACAGACTTTATTTTCTTGGGCTCCAAAATCACTGCAGATGGTGACTGCAGCCATGAAATTAAAAGACACTTGCTCTTTGGAAGAAAAGTTATGACCAGCCCAGATAGCATGTTAAAAAGCAGAGACATTACTTTGCCAACAAAAGTCTGTCTAGTCAAAGCTGTGGTTTTTCCAGTAGGCATGTATGGATGTGAGAGTTGGACTATAAAGAAAGCTGAAGAATTGATGTTTTTGAACTGTAGTGTTGGAGAAGACTCTTGAGAGTCCCTTGGACTACAAGGAGATCCAACCAGTCCATCCTAAAGGAAATCATTCCTGAATATTCATTGGAAGGACTGATGGTGACGTTGAAACTCCCAATACTTTGGCTACCTGATGCAAAGAACTGACTCATTGGAAAAGACCCTGATGCTGGGAAAGATTGAAGGCAGGAGGAGAAGAGGATGATAGAGGAAGAGATGATTGGATGGCACTCAATGGACATGAGTTTGAGTAAATTCCAGGAATTGGTCATGGACAGGGAAGCCTGACATGCTGGAGTCCGTGGGATCACAAAGAGTCAGACACAACTGAGCAACTGAACTGAACTGAACTTTCATACGTGCTGGACTCAAGCTTACCTTGTTTATGCCTTGTGTGTGCTTTCTCTGTCACTCAGTTGTGTCAGATTCTTTGCTACCCCATGGACTGTAGTCCACCACGTTCCTCTGTCCATGGGATTTTCCAGGCAAGAATTCTGGAGTGGGTTGCCATTTCTTCCTCCAGGAGATCTTCCCAACCCAGAGATCGAACTTGTGTCTCCTGCATTGGCAGGCAGATTCTTCACCACTAAGCCACCTGGGAAGCCCTCTACTTTGTGATTTCCCCCAACTGTTTTTTCTTGTCTCCTTTCTATCTTTGTAAACTCTTTTCATCCTTCAGAGTTCAATCCCAGGCCCACCTACAAGCAGGCTTCCTTCAGTCACTCGTACACATATTAATCTTACAACTGTGTAACTATCTCTGAAATTTATAGCCAGTTTACAATGTCAGTACCTTCCAATATGTTTCTAATTTCATAAACAATTCCCTCAACTTGATTTTAAGATGCTTGAAAAATTATGCCTTGAAATAGTGTGCCAGAGCCTGACCTAACATGTGATTGATTGACATACTATTCTTCAGTCTGTGGACTGATTGATATATCAGAGTAGTCCTAGATATCAAGACATCCTCCAAAGTCATGCAAGAAATTCTCCAGGCCAGAATACTGGAGCAGGTAGCCTGTTCCTTCTCCAGTGGATCTTCCCAACCCAGGAATGGAACTGGGGTCTCCTGCATTGGAGGCAGATTCTTTACTAACTGAGCTATTAGGGAAGCCCTGCTTAAATTTTAAGTACTTTCAAATTGTGTTACTTTGTTACCCAATGACATAAGTAGAAGTCCTACATATCTCAACTCCATCCCAGGAAAATAGTTTTTTTTCCTCTGGTCATTCAGCCTATTCTTTTTTTAAAAAGAGTTGATGTATAGTTAATTTATGAGGCTGTGTTAGCTTCAAGTGTACAGCAAAGTGATTCAGTTATCCATATACATCTATTCTTTTTTTTGGTTCTTTTCCATTATAAATTATGACAAGATATTGAATATAGTTCCCTGTGCTGTACAGTAGATCCTTATTGTTTATCTATTTCTATAGAGTGTGTGTATATATTAACCCCAAATTCCTAATTTATTTTCCCTCCAGGCAAATATTTTTTAATGGAAATACAAGAATTGCAAATCGTGACATTTGGATTAAGTCTCAAGAATTAAGCAGCATTTAATTGTTGCAGTCACTGGGGTAACCAGAGCCTTACTTGGCAACCTGAACAAGCAGCAAGGAAGAGGAGGTGGAAATGCTCAAGGCAGGGTTTACTGTGTGCCCTCCACCCTCTATCTCTATGAAAATGGAGGACGGACTTATTTTATGCTGATAGGGCATTTATAAAAGAATAAATCACAGTCCCTGCCCTCTAGAAACTTAAATTCAGTAGGGTCAATAGAGGAGCACATGCATAATTATAATACGAACAACGTGTATTATGTGTGAAAGGTGCACGTAGGAATAAGCTGGAGAGAAACCCAAGGTCTTGGGATGGGGTACTGAAAGAAAATGGAAAGTCCAAAAGAGAATCCATCCTGAGGAACAAAGAGGCAAACTTTGGTTTCAAGCCCATTTGAGATTAAGGCTTTTAAGTAGAAATATACTTAAATCTCCTTGGAGCTAGGTCAGAAATGAATGGCCTTGGTGGGAGTGTCGTTTGGGGAGTCAGGAGCAGAGAGATAATGACAGAAGCATGTGGCTAAGTCGCCCAGAGGTTACGAGTGAGTTTTTCTACATGTTATTTCTTCATCTCTAAACCTATGTTAACCATACTTGATTTCTACTTCACATGAAGTTCTGAGAATTAGATCTTGAAAGTGCTTTACTGAACTGGTACTGACAGATCAAGGGGGTGGGCTTTCATCTTGCTGCTGCAAAGTTCCTGGAGACAAGGGGGCAAGAGGTTATTTTCCCCTCACACTCCCAGGTGCTGCGGCTGAAAGGACCATCTGTGATCCCTCCTCCCCCACGTCTAAGTCATGCCTGAAATGAGCTTGCGGTTCTGTTGGACTGGCCAAAAAGTTTGTTCAGGTTTCCATAATATCTTACGGGAAAACTCAAGTGAACTTTTTGCAACCCAATATATGCCCAATGGTTCTTCTTTCAAACCACCTAACTATAGAACAAATCACCCTGACTAAGAAATTTCCAATCAACTCATATCAGCATCGTAATAGTTACCTTAAGCTCATAACCTACCTCCATTAAGGTCACCTGAGGTGCTTGCCCACCGGCAGATTTCTAGTAAGCAGGTCTTGTGTGGAAGGGGCCTGGGAATATGCATTTTAAGTCACTGCCCAGGTGATTTTTATATATACGCAGGTCTGAGAACTAAATCTCTACATCTGCAACTTTCAACCCATTTTGGCCCCACAGTGTAAGAAATATATTTTACAAGATCTCATACACACATATGATGAAAGTGTCATGAAATAGTACAGACCCTGAGTACATGTGAGGCTGGTGATGATTATGACTGGTGATTATTTCATTCATTCTAATTTTAATGTCCATAGTGATTCATGGTACAGATCACAACTTGTACTTTGGAAAATACGGTGTCTAGATGGAGAGGAAATATTATATAAGGCTTGAGGTTAATACTGTAGAAAATCATTTACGATTGCTTAAGTTAGAGGTTTTAACTTTTTTTAATGCAATTCTTGTAATCTGATTAACACAAAGTCTTCATTTTATAGAAGAAGTCACAAGCACACATACTTTCTCATATCTTTTTGGATCTTCTTCTGTCTCAGAACTCTAGATAAATAACCATTTATTTAATTGCAGCTCTATCAGAAGCAAGAGTAAAGAGTGGGCAACCTCCTGTTATGATGTCACGGTGGGGAGGGCTTGAAGGTCTTTTCATCTTACAGTCATAAAGACTACTACCCATTGGCAGTTCTTTTTTTTTTTTTTTTATGATTATCTGATATCACAGGAATGTAGTCATTACAGAAAAATGCTGCCAGAGGATAAGAATGGCTGATGGGAAAAATCTTTTTTTTTTTTTTTTCTGGAGAAGAGGTCATTATCAAAGGGCAGAATACTGGAGTGGGTAGCTGTTCCCTTCTCCAGGTGATCTTCCCAACCCAGGGATCAAACCCAGATCTCTTGTGTTGCAGGCGCATTCTTTTCCAGCTGAGCCACAATGGAAGCCCAAGGATATTGAAGTGGGTAGCCTATCCCTTCTCCAGTGGATTTTCCCAACCCAGGAATCAAACCAGGGTCTGCTGCATTGCAGGTGGATTCTGTAACAACTGAGCTATGAGGAAAGTGAAAGGAAAGTGAAGTCTCTCAGTCACGTCCGATTCTTTGCGGCCCCATGGACTGTAGCCTACTAAGCTCCTCCGTCCATGGGATTTTCCAGGCAAAAGTACTGGAGGGGGTTGCCATTTCCTTCTCCAGAGGATCTTCCTGATCCACAGATTGAACCCAGGTCTCCCACACTGTAGGCAGACGCTTTACCGTCTGAGCCACTAGGGAAGCCTGCCAAAGGTGGCAGAGGTCATTAATACAAAGGGTAGGAAGGAGGAGGACTTCTGCAGAGGCTGACTCTCTTGGGCCCCTCTGGCTCTGGGTCAGGAGTTAGGACGTGGAAGATCTAGCTTTAGACTGTGACTAAGCACCTTCGTGGCATGTCTCAGGAATCCCCAAGGTAGCCCAGCAATGGTACGTGACTTTGGAGTTGTTTGGGCAAGCCTAGAATATTTAGCTTTCTTTCCAAGAAGGCTATGTAATAAGAAAGAGTCAATTTTTACTCTTCCATGCTTGATCTTTTTCTTTGTCCACTTTTGTTATTATAATCACACATAAAGCGCTGCCTGAGAGAATCCAGCCCCTCTTCCTGACTATTATAAAGTGCCTTTGTTCAGAACCCTGTTCTGCTGTAGATGGCAAGAAGGAAGAAAGTAACACATTCCTTGTATGATGCTTGCCATTCTAGGAGATACTTGCAAGATTAAATGAGTTTTTACTTTGTTTCCTCACTTCCCCACATCTCTGATCCATAAAAGAACCTGGCATCTAGATCCTGGGAAGATAGTTAATTTGAGACATTAGTCTCAGTCAGCTGGCTTTATGAATAATGTTATATTCCTTGCCTCAACACCTTGTCCCTTGGATTTATTGGCCTCTCGTGCAGCAAGCAGAGTGAGCTTGGACTCGATAATAGCTATTTAATTAAGGAATGACTCAGATGTATCTCTGCACTTAAATGGAGCCAAAAGCTGAGAAGATGCTCTACCTCCCAGCACTAACTGAAAACTCTGTGCATAGCCATGCTTCAGTGTTGAGAAGAGTTTCTGGGAGGGCACAGGAGAGAGTAGAGGAAAGAGAGTTTGGGGAGTGCCAACTGAAAAAAAAAAAAGCACAACCTAAAAGTTGAGAGTTATGCTCTATAAGGTGCACTTTCTGAGGACTTCAAGCCCAGGACACAGCATCTCAGATAATGCTGAGAAAGCTATTCTGAAGAGGCAAGGAGGGATGTCAGGATATATAGAAATTTTTGCAGTGAAAGACCAGGTAGTCAGTGCATCAAAGGATTGCTGCTGCTGCTGCTGCTGCTAAGTCGCTTCAGTCGTGTCCGACTCTGTGCGACCCCATAGACAGCAGCCCACCAGGCTCCCCCATCCCTGGGATTCTCCGGGCAAGAACACTGGAGTGGGTTGCCATTGCCTTCTCCAATGCATGAAAGTGAAAAGTGAAAGTGAAGTCGCTCAATCGTGTCCAACCCTCAGCGACCCCATGGACTGCAGCCTTCCAGGCTCCTCCATCCATGGGATTTTCCACGCAAGAGTACTGGAGTGGGGTGCCATTGCCTTCTCCGACATCAAAGGATTACTGTTAATAAAACCTGATAATTCAAGTTAAAAGAATTTAGCACTTTTCTACATACTGAAAAATACAGAGTCTGGACTCACTGAAATCATTCGTTTGATATGCACCTCAGCTGTGGAGTAGCCGGGATCCTGAGTTTTCTCATCCTGAGTCTTCTCTGGGTACACTGTTGGGAGGTGGCTGCCATGGCTGACTGCTAGGTGGGGGCGCGAATCTTGCTTCCATCCTGAGTTCCCTCAGGGCAGAGGGCCAGCTGTAATGTGATGGCTTGATGGCCACAACACTCTTTATTTACTGGTATGGCAGGCAATATTTTAGTTCTCAGGAGGGTGCTTTAGAGCAGTGCTCCTCAAAACACAGTCGTTCCCTTCACCAGTAACATACCAAGAAGCGTTCATCGTCACTCAGCAACATGCTAAGTACATGTTGAGAATGCTTAGAAACATCTAGAATTGTACAGTGATTTTATTCTGTGGGGTGGGGTCTAATAATAAATTTAACCTTTCATTTTGTGTGTCTAATTTTAAAATATTAGTATTTCTCTGAATAACATGTATTTTTACAAAAGTGTCAGCTGGGACAGATTTGAAAAAGGAAGAAACAGAACAGGTCCTATCTTGAAAGTAGGACTCCATCTTGGGCCGGACTGTGAACTTTGAGCTATATGCCCAGTATCGATGGAAATGACATACCAACTGGAAAACCAGGCCCCTGGAAGGAAGAACCCCATGGCTCTCCATTGCCTAAAAGAATACCCTAATTATCTGTGTAACTGAATAGGATCATACATCCTATTAAGCTTATTGGGGTATGACCACAGGCCTATTGATGATTGTCCACTGTTAACCTCCTAGGCTTAAGGCCTATGAATCACGGGTTAACTTTGATTGTATCTTTCTTTTTCCTTTGTTCAGACTAGTTTCACGGAATCTGGGGAGGTGGGTTTGGGCATTTACACTTAGGGTATATAAGGTTTTCACAAAAACTGGTCAGGGTCCTTGGTTAAAAGGAGACTCTGCTTTGGGCACGCTGGTGTAATAAACTGCAGTCCACTATCTGCATCGTCCTTCTGAGTGAGTTTGTTTCCCGGAAGCGTGGCTACAACAGGGGGAGAGGGAAACCTGGCCCTTGAGTGTATTTCGTTTGAAAAGCACTGTTCTAGAGCAGTAAGTCACAAGTTCAGAAGCCTAGGAGAATGGTGCAGAGACCAGAGCAATGAACATCTCTCTCAGAACCGGGCCTCGTCCCCGTGAATGTGATTTCCAGTGGCACCTCAGTCGTCATCTGAGAGGGCGAGGTGGATGAGGAGTGCTCTATTCTGGGAACATGACGTCATGGAGATTTTGAATTTTTACCATAAATAGAAGGCAGTGAGTACTTTAAAGCCTATGTGTGCATGTTTGGGTGCTTGTGTGTAATTTTTCTATTGTACCTCACTAGGGCTCTGAACATATTTTAAAAGCATTTATTGTGAAGTGAAAATGGCCCTCTCCATTTAATAGGTAGCAAAACTGAGACCCAGGGAACAAACAGTTACACAGTTACATTATCTGTGTAACTGAATAGGATCATACATTCAGTGTGGCACACTGAAACCAGAAATCAGACCAAGAGTTCTGATCATTCCATCTATCTGGTGTGGCTTAACATCCAGACCCCATTTTTTCCCCAGAGGAGATTCTGGGGAGTCAGGACAGTGTTCATGTATTGTTTATCATTTAAAGTTCTTGCTATCACAAAGAAATGGTCTATAAAAATAACAGGCAGCAGAGCAAAGCAAACATTTCTTCAGTAATGCATGAAGCTATCTTAGTGAAATGAGTTTCCACATGTCGAACTGCAAAATAGTCTTGCAGTACAAACAATTGTGGTCTTATTTGGGGAAAGAATGTCAGAAAACACACAATAATACATTTCAATTTTAAATTGAAATTCTATTTACTCAGGGAAAGAGAGAGTTTTGTGATTTTTCTTTTTTGGGGTCTAATAGGCCCAAGGGAGTCAGTTCTGTTAGAATTCAGAGCAGCCCAAAGACAAGGAGGACTGAACGGTCCCCCTGGGACAAAACTGTTAAGGAATTAAAAAGAGCAAGCAATGGTTCCCAGCATTATTTTAAAGCTGGCTCAGTAAAAGCTCTATTCAGGGAAAGACTGACTTTCACGTATAAGCACACAGAGTTGAGTCCTTAAATATTTTTGCACATGAATGATTTTTCCGGACTGCTGAAAACTCTGTGGCTGTCCAACAAATCTGCTTGTCATCTCCTGTCCCCAGCATGCTCTTTCTTGTCTCCGTGCTGTGTTGCCCATCACTTGCTCTTCAGAGAATGCCTGATTCACACCTCTTCTCCTATATTGGTCTTTTTGTCTTTTAAAATGCAGCTTAAAGCTCTGCTTCCCAGAAAGGCTTCTTTAATGAGCCCCATGTAACTCTGACCCACTTAGTTGTTTCCTCATGGCCCTAACAGGTGCCTTGTGTACTATCTTCCTATGCAGTTATTTTCCTTTATAGTTGCTTTTGATATTGTGGTGTGTGTGTGTGTTCAGATCCTGGTGGTAGATCAGGGTGAGTGGAGATGAGAGTAGGGGTCTTGGTCTAACTGGCTCAAGCATGAGCTCCTTGAGAGTAGGGACAATTCCTTCTGCTGGCATCTGGGCACAGTGGAGTCTGACATATTCTGTGACGGCGTGCATGACTCTGGACAAGTCCCATAGGGCTCCTGTGGAGATTAAACAAAACAATAAATGGAAACTGCCGGGTGTTCAGTAGGTTGTTAAATAATAGGAGCCTTCTATTTCTGTAGATTCTAGTCTACAAGGCACACTGTGGGAGCTCTCACTTCCTGATGGCTGGTTGTTTTGTTGCTGTTGTGGTTTGCTTACTAGAAATGGCCCACATTTACTCTCCTGGGCTGGAGAGATGGTCATTTAGTCTGACGCTGGCATTTAGGACACACCTAGTCTTCCATTGATGGCTTATCCTTTGAGGCAAGTGGTTATGAATTTAGTGACGCTTGCTGGACTGAGGTCATTGCCTGTTTCCCCGTATTCCAGGAGCAGAACTAATAATAGCAGTTAATAATAATAATAATGATAATAATGTAAAGCACTATAGAATTTACAGAGTCTTTCATTCAATTAAAAGAAGAGGAAGAAGAAACAATAAATAACATTGCTGAGAGGCAGTTATGGTGTTTAGAACTATTTAATGTATCTTATCGGAGAAGGCGATGGCACCCCACTCCAGTACTCTTACCTGGAAAATCCCATGGATGGAGGAGCCTGGTGGGCTGCAGTCCATGGGGTTGCTAAGAGTCGGACACAACTGAGCGACTTCACTTTCACTTTTCACTTTCATGCATTGGAGAAGGAAATGGCAATCCACTCCAGAGTTCTTGCCTGGAGAATCCCAGGGACAGAGGAGCCTGGAGGGCTGCCGTCTATGGGTTCGCACAGAGTCGGACACGACTGAAGTGACTTAGTATTTAGCATTAGCAATGTATCTTATGTGTATTAATTTGATTAATCCTCAGAACAACTTGGCAAGAAGGACTGGCTGCATGAACTGTGGGCTCAGGGCAAGTCCCTCATTTAAAAATTATTCAGAATTTCAAGATGGTGGGAGCAAAGTTTTAACTTAAGCTCAGGTTCAAGCCCAGGTTCTCATGAGTAGGGCCCCGTGTGACTGCATGGGTTATGTGCCTTCAAAGCCAGCCCAGCCTACATGAAAGTTATTGTTATTCTTACTTTTGGCAATTTATATCTTTTAGTCCAATTGACAAAGAGGACTGAAAGTTTCCTCAGTCTTCTGAGAGTCAGCCCACCCTGCCTGCCCTTTCTTCATTGTACCAGTTCCAGACATTTTCTCAAACATCCACCTACTGTAACTGCTAGACAGGAGTTCACATCCACAACCTTTGCCCTGTGGGAGCCTGTCTACTCACAAATGTGTGCCAATTGAATGCACTTGAAGTGCCTACTCCCACTAACAGTAAAGATCTCACAGGCTTTGCAAACAAACTTACAGTTAACAAAGCAGAAAGACGGTGGGGGAGGATAAACTAGGAGTTTGGGATTAACATATACACACCGCTGGGTTTCCCTGGTAGCTCAGCTGGTAAAGAATCCGCCTGCAATGCAGGAGACCTGGTTTGATTTCTAGGTTGGGAAAATCCCCTGGAGGAGAACACGGCAACCCACTCCAGTATTCTTTCCTGGAGAATCCCCATGGACAGAGGAGCCTGGGAGGCTACAGCCCATGGGGTTGCAGAGTCAGACACGACTGAGTGACTAAGCACAGCACGGCACATACTACTATATATAGACGGCTGCTGCTGCTAAGTCTTTTCAGTCCTGTCTGACTCTGTGCGACTCCATAGATGGCAGCCCACCAGGCTTCCCCGTCCCTGGGATTCTCCAGGCAAGAACACTGGAGTGGGTTGCCATTTCCTTCGCCAATGCATGAAAGTGAAAAGTGAAAGTGAAGTCGCTCAGTCGTGTCCGACTCTTAGCAACCCCATGGACTGCAGCCAACCAGGCTCCTCCGTCCATGGGATTTTCCAGGCAAGAGTGCTGGAGTGGGGTGCTAAATCAACAAGATAATCAACAAAGACCTACTGTATAGCACAGGGAACTCTACTTGATATTCTGTAATAACCTATATGGGAAAAGAATCTGAAAAAGAATGGTTATATGTATATGTATACAGCTTCCCTGGTGGCACAGACAGTAAAGAATCTGCCTGCAATGCAGGACGCTTGGGTTCGTATAACCAAATCACTTTACTGTACACCTGAAACTAACACAACATTGTAAATCAAGTATACTCCAAGATAAAATAAAAATTTAAAAAAATCTAATGCCTTTAACTATATAATTAGTCCACAAGCTCTCTCACAACCATGACCCAGGCAACTCCTCTCTCCATCTCTACACAGAGGCTTAAAACTCAACATTAAAAAACTAAGATCATGGCCTCCCGTCCCATCACTTCACGGCAAATAGATGGGGAAAGAATGACAGACTTTATTTTCTTGGACTCCCAATATCACTGCAGATGGTGACTGCAGGAATGAAATTAAAAGATACTTGCTCCTATGACCAACCTAGACAGCATACTACAAAGCAAAGATATTACTTTGCTGACAAAAGTCCGCCTAGTCAAGGCTATGGTCTTTCCAGTAGTCATGTATGGATGTGAGAGTTGAACTATAAAGAAAGCTGAGTGATGAAGAACTGATGCTTTTGAACTGTGGTGTTGAAGAAGACTCTTGAGAGTCCCTTGGACTGCAAGGAGATCAAAATAGCCAATGCTGAAGGAGTGAGTGAAAGTCACTCAGTTGTGTTTGACTCTTTGTGATCCCTTGGCCTGTACAGTCCATGGAATTCTCTGGGTAATAATACTGAATTGGGTAGTGTTTCCCTTCTCCAAGGGATCTTCCCAACCCAGTGATCAAACCCAGGTATCCTGCATTGCAGGTGGATTCTTTACCAACAGAACCGCAAGGGAAGACCAATGGAAATTACTCCTGAATATTCATTGGAAGGACGGATGCTGAAGCTGAAACTCCAATACTTTGGCCACCTGATATGAAGAGCTGACTCATTAGAAAAGACCCTGATGCTGAAAAAGATTGAAGGCAGGAGGAGAGGGGGACAACAGAAGATGAGACGATTGGATGGTATCACCGACTCGATGGACATCAGTTTGAGCAGGTTCCGGGAGTTGGTGATGGACAGTAAAGCCTGTTGTGCTACAGTCCATGGGGTCACAAAGAGCTGGACGTGACTGAGAGACTGCACAGAACTGAACTGAATCCTCTCCATAATCACACCCCCTCATACACAAACACATACTCTCCAGGCTGTAAGTTACATCTTTTCATTATTTCTTTCCTAATTCTGTTTGCTCTTGGTTTTCATTCTAATCTGATATCATCCATGTAAGAACATCAAAGAAGCTACATAATACAGTTTTGGCCTGGATCCTGCCTGTAGGGCCAGACTTGCTTTTACTTTACGTGTAAGAAGGTAAACTCAGCTCTTCACATATATTCCTGTCTTTAACACTTACCTCCATGTCTCAGCTGCACTGATGTTCTCATTTTCAGAAGGCTAACAGTGGTTTTTAGGGTGAGTATAACGGAAGGTAAATGAGGGAGACGGGTGTGGGAGCCAGCAATCCTCAGGTAGATGCGTAGGTGTACAAGCAAGAGACTCAGAAATGAATGAAAAGAGGCCTTGATTTGGGGCTGGAGGATCCAGGTTTTCAGATGTTTGTTGTGAAATGTATGCTACCAGGCAGTCATTTCACCTTTGGAGACTTGGTTTCTCCTTTGGGGAATGAACTAAGAATTTTTGTCTGCTTATCAGACTTTCAGTGTGGATTACATGAGATAATGCAAAGAAACAAGTTTAGGAAATACACAAAAACATTGGGCTATTCTATTTTTATTGAGATATAGTTGACATATAATGTTAGTTTCAGGTATATACCATAATGATATGATATTTGTATACATTGAGAAATGATAACCACAATAAATCTAGTTAACATCTATCACTTTACAGAGTTACAAAAAATTTTTTAAGGTCTACTCTTTTAGTAACTATGATATATGTGATTATCATATTATTAATGTAGTATTATTGACTACAGTCACCATGCTGTACTTACTTTCCCATGACTTATTTAGTTTTAGCTGGGAGCTGGGAGTTTGTAACTTTTGACCACTTTTATCTGCTTTGCCCTCTGTCACCCCTAGCCTCTGGCAACAATCAATCTGTTCTCTATGTACGTGAAGTTTTTTCTTTTTTAAGATTTCACATGTAAGCGAGATCATACGGTATTTGTCTTTCTCTGACTTTTTTCACGTAACATAATGCCCTCTAGGTCCATTCATGTTATTGCAAATGGCAAGTTTCCATTCTTTTTAATGGCTGGATAATATTGCATTATATATATATACACATATATATACATATATATATATATTCCCACAGTTTCTTTATCCATTCATCCATTGGTGGACACTTAAGATTGTTTTCATGTTTTGGCTATTGTAAATACTGCTGCAATAAATATGGGGGTACATATATTTTTTATTCAAATATAATTGCTTTGTTGTATTAGTTTCTGCTATACAATTAAGCAAAACAGCTATATGTATACACATGTCCCCTCTCTTTTGGACCTCCATCCCACCCCACCCCACCCCACCCCTCTAGGTCATCACAGAGCACTAAGCTGAGCTTCCTGTGCTTTATAGCAGCTTCCACTATCTATCTATTTAACACATGATAGTGTATTATATCGGCTTCCCTGGTGGCTCAGACGGTAAAGCGTCTGCCTGCAAAGCGGGAGACCTGGGTTCGATCCCTGGGGCAGGAAGATCCCCTGGAGAAAGAAATGGCAACCCACTCCAGTACTCTTGCCTGAAAAATTCCACGGATTGAGGAGCCTGGTAGGCTACAGCCCACAGGGTCGCAAAGAGTCGGACACGACTAAGCAAATTCACTTCACTTCACTTCAGTGTATTATGTACACACTCACATATATATATGTCAGTTAGTGTTTTCACTTTCTTCTGATATATACACAGAAGTGAAACTGCTGAATCATGCGGTAGTTCTGGTTTTGATTTTATGGGGTATTTCCATACTGTCTTCCATAATTGTTACCAAATTTACATTCCCATCAACAGTGCACAGGTTTCCTTTTCTCCATATCCTCACCAGCGCTTGTGATTTCTTGTCTTTTGATAATAATCATCCTAACAGGTGTGAGGTGATATCTTGTGATTTTGATGAGCATTTCCCTGATGGTTAGTGGTGCTGAGTACCTTTTCATATTTTTCTTGGCCATCTGTAAACACTGCCTCTCATACCCATTGGGCACTTAGTAATCCACACTGTATTTTGTTATTCAACTTCTCACGTCATTCTATCAAGTGTTCATGTTCCTTAACTTTATGAGCCACGTAACCACAAGCAGAAGTGATTCTGAAAACAATGATAAAACAATGAGAACATGTCTTATCACTTTTAAAGATTCTATACTTATTCCAAACAGGCTGTTATCTTTCAATGCTTTAAACACTTTTTGGAAACATGATCCAGCTTGAAGAATATAAGAAAATATTTTTCAAATATTACATTTCTAATGTTTGATCAAATGTGAGATTATCCAATTGAATCACCCATACTATGCGATGGAGTTTGTTCTGAATGACACTTCATTAAAATAAACCCTTGAAAGACAATGACTTACCACCACTGAGAATATACAATAGCTTGTGTCACAGGCTCCAGAGGCAATTACAAAAGAGGGGCTCCTAATGTGTGACATCACACACTACAGACTTCTTCAGAGTGACCACTTGGAAAGCTCAACTCAACTTATGCTATGTAAGTCTTGCTATATTCTTGTAAAAATTATTTTTAACACATCAGTGTCAGACTTTGGCATATCTCCTCTTAGCACGTATAGCACAGAGCACATGCTGCTGCTGCTGCTAAGTCGCTTCAGTTGTGTCCGACTCTGTGCGACCCCAGAGACGGCAGCCCACCAGGCTCCCCCGTCCCTGGGATTCTCCAGGCAAGAACACTGGAGTGGGTTGCCATTTCCTTCTCCAATGCATGAAAGTGAAAAGTGAAAGTGAAGTTGCTCAGTCAGGTCCGACTAAGCAACCCCATGGACTGCAACCTACCAGGCTCCTCCGTCCATGGGATTTTCCAGGCAAGAGTACTGGAGTGGGGTGCCATTGCCTTCTCCGCCACAGAGCACATAGTAGACATTAACACTCGGTAATGTGCAATGGATTTGTAGCATGGTGTTAAGGTGGAATTAAGATTTAATATGAGATAAGGAGGCAGCAAGAATGACTAAAAATATCACAAAGGAAATAAATTTTTTTCACATAAAAGTAAACTTGGATTCTAGCCATGGTAGTCTTCTAAGATGCATATTTCATGGTTGTGATGCCTTTAAAAAGAGGCATTTCTAAACTTTAGGAATTTGGATACTTGTTTGAGAACTAGAAAAGAAAGATACTGGCAAAGAGTGGGAAAATTTCATCTGGATCCTTGGCAACTGACCTATTAAGCAATGGAAGGGCCTAAGGGGTGACTATGAAGAGATAGTCTGAAAAGATTGAGGGAAACCTAAACTGGTTCCTTCATGTATGAGTGGCAATATACCAAGGTTATCTGCAAGAAATCTAGGATCTGAAAACATGTTTAAATTCAGAGAACTTATAAAACTGATGATTCATTTCTCTAATCATTGTTGAGTTATCCCCATATTCTAGGCATTGGAAAAAAACACCCACAGAGCCTCCTTATCATCATTACTGTAAGAGCTGCATAGAAAATAGAATGTTCCATTAAAATGAGTAGTGGGGCTTTTTTTCTTAGGACTGACAGGAAATTTCCAAAACCATTTCTTTATCTGAAAAAAATTCTGCTAAAATGGTTATAAATGCAGATTCCTATCTATTATATGATTCTTGCTGAACTGAAATACTGACAGTTTATCTGGGGCTAATAGAAAAAGGAAAAAAAAAAAAAACAAACTACCAGTGATTGAAGATAAAGCAGTCCCTAATGATGAAATGTGGTAAATATGCTGGTGTCAAGATAATAAAGGATAATATTACAAAATGTAGATCAAATACAAGCCACCTGGTCATGAAGCCATCTTTATTATGATTTTAAAGTACCCACGCTACTTGTGGAACCAGTTGAAGCCGTTTATACAAAAGCTTGCTGGAGAAAGGCCAAAGTATTAAGAGAGAAAGCAATTACCTTCGGATTGAAGAAAAGATCTAACTACTGCAATTCATTACTTAAAAAAATAAATTAGACCTGGGAGCTTATGTTTGTTAAAAGCGCAAAATAACCAATGCATAGTTTCAGAAAATGTTATTTGTTTTATGGAAGCCTCTGCTTTTGAACTGTCTAGACACTGGAAGTGCCTAGCCAAATGTTAACTTCTTGTGGATGGGGTCTTTTGTCTATTTTATCTACTGCTCTTTCTGAAGAGCTTAATATAGTGCCTGGCATTAGCAGGGCTCAATATTTTTGAATGAATGAATGAATCAATGAAAGATAAGCGAAGTAACAAGTGGTGTCCATATTTAAGTAGGAAGAAAAGAAAATCATCAAAGTGTAAGTAACGTAACATTTAATATGGCAAAAACAGTTTGAAGGGATTGAGTAAATTAAGTAGAGTTTATGGAAAGAAGCGACAAAACTGATATTTTTATACTCAGAAAATAAGTATAAGAATTTAAAGGAACCATTCATCCAGTATACTATCCATGAAGTCAGCTAATCAAATTACAGGTTGCTTAAATGGATGTTGAATTACATTATGTGTCAGTGTGTAGTTGTAAAGGCCAAGTGAAAGATGACCAAACTCTTGTTTTTGGGTGGCTACCAAAAGACGCTGAAAGATTGTTTAGCTTCCTATGTGACATCACAAAACTACAGTTTGAAAGGTACAATAGTGTGGGTGTATCCACACCTGTATGAGTCTATGCATAATCAATGTCCCTTTACTTGGAGATGATGCTATTAAGGCCGATTTTCATCTTGTTTTTTTTTTTTTGATGTTGCTAAAGACTCATGCATCGCTCATCTCCAGTAGTCATTTCGCTCTTCCAGTTTGCACTGCCAAGTGATGCTGTGGCGCTCAGTCTGCTGTTTTTGCTTAGAAAGAGCCACCTGATTGCTGATGACTCCTCCCTGAGTTGATTCGCCAGCTTTATTGCTTTCAGCACTCCGTCATTGTGTTATTCCACTTTTAATTTTTCAGCCTACCTTTAAGTACTTCCTCCTAAGACTTACCGTTAGTACATCTTGGTTTATGAAGATACTCATTCAAAAGACTGTTTTATTGAAATATCAGTGAACAGCAACTCTTCTGAATGGATAAAAATGAATGACTACAGTAAAATCACAAAATACTAAACTTAGCAGAACTGCACTAAGCAACTGCTCTACAGGAGACAGAACAGTCTCTTTGCTACGCAATCAGTAACATTTATTTGGGAAGATATTCTGTATACTGTGTGAACTCGGGTATTCCTGAAGTCCCTGGTTGTAAACTTGAATGATTCTGCTGTAATATATTTTCAATTCCCATGTAATGCTTCTTAGAAACTCAGAAGAATGTGGAAGTGCTGGAAAATTTACAACAGGAGACAATTCAGTAAAAGTCATTTAGGAAATTGAGTATCTACTAATTTCTAGGTACTGTTGCTAGGCGTTGGGTGAAAAGTTAAACAGGACATTTTTCTCTCCTTGACTCAGCTCACAGTTGGGTCGGGGACCAGTCAGGTACACACAGCTCAAATGGACCAACAGTAAAGGACCAACAGTCTTTACCAACAGTAAAGACTGGGTCAAGTAAAGACTGGTGGGGGACCAGTCAGGTACACACAGCTCAAATGGTCCAACAGTAAATGAACCAACAGTCTTTACCAACAGTAAAGACTGGACCAACAGTGGGTGACACTGGGTGGATGTATCAGGATCCAGTTTATTTTATGAAAACCAACAGTAAAGACTGGGTCAAGTAAAGACTGGTGGGGGACCAGTCAGGTACACACAGCTCAAATGGTCCAACAGTAAATAGACCAACAGTCTTTACCAACAGTAAAGACTGGACCAACAGTGGGTGACACTGGGTGGGTGACACTCAGTATGTCTGACTCTGCAACCCCATGGAGTCTGCTAGGCTCCCGTCCATGGAATTCTCCAGGCAAGAATACTGGAGTGGGTTGCCATTCCCTTCTCCAGGGGATCTTCTTGACCCAGGGATCAGGCCCAAGTCTCCTGCATTGCAGGCAGATTCTTTACCATCTGAGCCACCAGGGAAGTCTGGAGATAGTGGGCCTAGGGGAGATTAATTAACTCTGTGGTATGAGGAGGAGTAAGTATGTCAGGGAAGCCTTCCAAAAGATGGTTTTTAAAAATCAACTTGAATTCCATCAGGCAGAAAAGAGGGGAGAATATTCCAAAAAGAGAGAACAGATGACAAAGGTGCAGAGGAATAAAGCAATATGCCACATGTGGGGAATTCCAAACAGTGAAATATTGCTGAGCCTAGAGTCCTTGTGGGGAACGGAAAGAGAGTAAATGTCACCTCGACAGTAATTGTGTTTGCAACATGCAGAGTGGCCCAACCTAAATAACAAAGACAGTTTATGAGATAAAATATATCTTTTCTTTGAGACCCTTTTCCATTTCAGTGATTTACCCTTTTGAGTCGTGATTGTTGACATGCAATAAAAACGTAAACCTTGTCAACTATAAGAGTGCAATCAGGATCCAGTTTATTTTATGAAAGGAACTAACCATGTTTCTCTTTAGCTGGGATAACTTTTGGGTGCTTTACAAAACCTCCCATATTGTAGTTTCCTTGTTGTGGGTTAAATGAGAGATTGGAGACAGCTTTGTAGCCTATTGAAACAAAGTATACCCTCAACAAACAGTGATTGACTGGTCAAGTCTGTCAGACACTGGATACATTTAAAGCACATGATAAAAATGTACAGTTTCTGAATTTGTTATAAGTTCTGCTGAATCTGTCACATTTGATAAATTGTTTATAAATGACTATTATCTGTGAACATTTGTATGAATTCACCATGTTTTTTATTTAGCTCTGTAAAAAGAATATTATAATGCTAACTGCCAGTAACTATTAGTTGAAGAATACATCCTTTGAGCAGTTCAGTGCTTGGGATGTGGTAGAGTAGCACTTAATAAGTGTTTGTTGAGTCAAAGAAGAAATTATTAACAGCTTCTAATCAAGGCCTTTATTCTTCAGCAATTAAATCTCTTTATTCTCATTTTTGCTTTACGGAGAAATGCTGACCAATATGATTTAAGTCACAAACATAATTTTATATTTTTCAGTATCCACATTTGAAAAAGTAAAAAGAAATGGCTGAAATTAATAATGTATTTTATTTAACCCATGTCAATATATTAC
>SJYT01024402.1:1376316-1428129 GCA_006410635.1 Cephalophus harveyi
GCCGCAACCCCTGCCTCTCGCCCCCGGGGCCCGCAGCAAGCCCGGGCCCGGCCCGGCCCGCGAGACCCCGGCCCGACCCCGCCGCCCGCACAAAATGTCGGCCCGGACGCCATTGCCGACGGTGAACGAGCGGGACACGGAGAACGTGAGTAGCCGGAGCCTCCCGGGCAGCGGCGGGGCCGGGCGCTGCCCCCCGACCGCCGCTTCACCTTCCGCGTGGGCCGCCCGGGGTCCTCAGGGCGGCCACCCGCCGCAGGGTCTCCACCCGGAGCCCGGCGTGACCCTCGCCCCCCGGCTCAGCCCCTGTCCTCCTTTCCAGCCCCATTTCGCTGCTTTCCTCTGAAGGGTGAGGGTTGGGGGGCGCCGTCGGTGGCGCCCTCCCCGCGGAGGTGGTCCTTCGGGGGAAGGATGGGGGTGATGGAGGGCAGAGAGGCACAAGGAGATGGCAGAGTGGGCATCCCGGAGGGCTTTATTTCCACTCGGCATTCCGTATTCCCCACCCGAATGTTTGCTTTATGATCACAGACGAGCCGGCCGACTGCCTCTTCTCCCCTTGCTTTTCTGGCTCTTTCGGTCCTTTGCACCCCACCCCCCTGCATTGCCCCATGACTTTGCTTTTTATCACATTAGGTCCACAGTTGGGTCTTGGGCACCAAAGGGGAACGGTCGGGAATGGAAGGGACGAGAAGGGGAGTAGAGACGGATGTGTGTGTGTGTGTGTGTGTGTGTTGGGGTGTGAGTTTATACTGCTGTGTGATACTCTTCCATAGAAATGAGTGGAAGAATTTCACCACCCGCTTCTGTGGTCCCAGGGTGACGGCAAAATGTTTAAAAGCCCAGTGAAGCCAACGGCTTTTACTTCTCTTCCTCGAGTCAGTGGTGATAATTCGGGGCAGGTTTTACTTTAAATACCTCTCCTCCTCCTCGGAGTGTCACAAGGTGCATTTCTTTGAAGGAAGGATTTTCTGTGCCTTTGATCAAATTGCCCTCAGGAGTTTTCATCTCGCTGCCGTTGTCCCCGGTGTTTAAACTTCTGAAAACCGAAAGAACCAAATCAGTTGTATTTCCATTTTCTGAAAAGTACAATTGTGTTTGAATGCATGAGTTCCTTTGTTGCAAAGGGTTTAAAAAAAAAATTTTTTTTTTTTTTTTTTAAAGCCGTCATGACCTGTAAAGAGGGCCTTGGCTGATTTTTCTGACCGTTTTTGAGTACCCCTTAGAGGGGTACTAAGTTTTGGTCTGCTGTCCAATCTCTGTCAAGTCAACTCCGTGACTCTCCAGCTCTTGGTTGGAGAGGCTTCATAGGGTTGGTAAAATAAAATAATGATGGGCTTTGGCATTCTTAGACAAAAGATAGAAGAGAGAAGACATACAAACTCACCGCCAGAGTGTTGGAGGGAGGTATATAAACAGTTTATTAATCTTGGAGCATAGAGGAACACAGAAACTTGATAGAAGGGAGATGAAATTCTGGTAAGAGACTGTCGAAGATCCAAGAAATTTCAGAGTATGCTTATGTGCTGTTTAGTGTCCTGCATTTCAGATGGTAAAGATACAGTGCAAGGCTGCTGACACCGTAAATTATAACTTAGTTTACAACATAACTGTTTTTTAAAAGCCTGTTTTTAAAAATATAATTGATACATCATTTTGGTTGAGAGATTGAAGAAGATGACGGGAAAAGACGCAAAATTGGGTTAAAGCTGATTTTAAAGCCAAGGTGGTACAGGATTTTTCTAATAGAAAATCTTCAAAAAACAGTGTCATTCAGTATGAATGAAAAGTAGGCAAATGATGACCTTTGCTTGTATGAGCAAAACACTGTTAACCTAAGATAGGTGGAAAAATACATTGTTCTTATTTTCTTTTGGATTGTGACTAGTACAGCTTTTTCCAGAGTCTGATGTCTGCTTTATACAGACATGAGATAGCATTATACAAATATCTATCAGGGAATAGTACAAAATGCAGCATCACATGCAAACCAGAAAAAGGGGGGAGTTCAGTTAAGCAATAGCAGTGTACTACATTTTGCTTCTGAAAATGAATATGCTGTGTAAACTCGTCTGGTCTGTTTCTGGACATGGTTTTTCTAAGTTGCTTTTATGATCTTGTCCCTTGTTGTTGGGTCTGTTGCGCATAACTATACTCTCTTAGGCTGTCTTTACCCACATCCTGGTTTTCTCCTGATTGCCATGGAAAGTATCTTTTGTACTATAGCTGTTAATTTATCAGCAAGTATGCACTCAGTTTTGTTTTTGAGCTACAAGGGATGCGGAGGTAGTATTAACATTTAAGACAAGGCCTCTCCCCTCAAGGAACTTAAGCAGGAAGGTAAATAGAGTCCCAAAGAAATAATGTACAGTAGAAAGCTGTGTGTAAATATGACTGAATTGTTTTATAGGTGCTGTAGGTTTTTAATCTGCGGATCACCAGTGATGGCTATTGAATCACCCACCATTTGTGTCTCTGTCTATTCTCTGGTTGGTAGTAAATGTCATTACTCATTCTTGCTTACTTGTCATCAGTGAGATAAAGCAACAAATCTACTTGTTAGCTAATATACAAAGACCAGTATGGTAATCAAAATGAACATTTGTTTGTAGCTGTTTTCAGTGAAATTGACATTAAAAAAAAAAAAAAGATTGTGAAAAATTTACATTCGCGTGACTATTGAATGCTGGTAAGCCTTTTGGAATATTAAGGACCTAACTAAACACCTTTTATGATTGCTAAAAATAGTTCAAACAAAATAATTAAAGAACCTTTGGATTTTATTATCATTTGCACTTGTTATAAACATTTTAGTTATACATGAATGGATTTGGTATCTTTGGGAATATGTAGTATCTACCCTTCACTAATATATATATTGAAGGTATATAAGTAAATAATATTATATATAAAACAATTCAGAAGACTGATGTTACAGTACTGTAACATTAGTAGTAAATATTCTCCTCTTTACTACTAGTGTATAGTAGAATGAGAAAGAATTGCTTTTCTTGGAGAACATTCTGTGTGTTTTTTCAGAAGTATTTTCTTAGATGAAGGGTTTGTATGTGCATTGTTAATAGGCCTCAAATGGCTAAATACAGTAGAACAACTGATGATTAACTTTAAAGGCAATGAATACTTCCTAGTGAAGTAGAAAACATATGTTGAATATCGTAGAATTAATTTATGCAAAATGTGTTTGATTTTAGGTTGTAAATAAGTCCAGAAAGAGAATGGGTATTTGAATGGATATTTCCTTATTTTACCTCTGTTAGATTATATTTGGATAATTGCAGCATGGATATAGAGAATTTATTGCCATTACTCTTTTGTGCTTTTAAATGAAACAATTTTTTTTTTCATGTTTTAGGAAAGAGTTGTTCTACACAAATTTTCTAAAAATTTTCCTGAAATATGTTTTAGGAAACAATTTTTTTTCATGTTTTAGGAAAACTAATTTTGCTGATTGTTATGGATCCAAAGTGTCCCAGCTAGCTTTCTGTTGTGAAATTTTGATCAGTACAAAGGAAATTAACTTGATTCCTTCTTGGGATCTTGTAAAATGGACTTTGGATAAATTTATCTTGAAACTTTTAATAACAAAACTCTTGATGATGATTCTTTTCAAAAATCCGAAATTCACTATGGTGACCATAATGGTACTACTAAGGTGGATGCCAGTAGTTTGCCTAATGGGAATAATCGTTAATTATGTGAAAAGGCAGGAGAGAAGCATACTTTTGCCACTACTGTTGGGTTTTATCAGTACCATGTGCGTACATCACGTGTCACAGGACCTATCACGTTGCCTTCTAATTGCTAATTTACTTTGTCTCCTTTGTTGTGTATCTCCAGTGCCAGCACAATGACTGGCAGTAATATATAAGAGAGCAGTCCTATAATATTCCCCGTTTGAATTTTTTCCTTTGTCATCAAAATATATTAGTAATAGTGGGAAGGGAACATACTACAAAGCCCTCGGAGAGTGAAGTGACCTGCCCAAGGTCATAACCAACCTCTGATGTCTTCTACCGTTGCTGTGCTCATGCTATTGGTTCTTCAGGTTTTTGTTTTGTTTCTGTCTCAGAGATTTTAAAAGAACATTCATGATGATACGAGATAATTAGAGGAAGAACAGGGTATGCCATGCTTCTCTGATTCCTGAACCTTTGCTCAAAGAAACCTTTGTTGTTTTCCCTTTGTCCCAAACTTTCTTTAAGAAGACTTTTGAAATGATTGTAGCCAACATTGCTGTCTGCTGTAACTGAACGTCTGTGTATGTATAGTCCATACCGTTGGTTTCTAGAGTGGGTCCTGCATACCCACTCTAGAACCATCCATTGTGAGGAAAAAAATGTCTTTGCCTTCTATCATCTTCCTTCTGACCTCAATGCTATTATTAACTCCCCTCCTCGTCTCCCTCCCCTCCTCCTCTAAATCTTAGCTTGTTTAGATCAGCCACATATATTAAAATGACTGTTCTCCCAAATCATCCCACCCTCTCCCTCTAAAATAAATAAATAAAATGACTGTTCCTTTGCCATTTCTTTTCCATCTTAGGTTTTCCTTTGGAGGTCATTTTCCCTTTTGTTTATAGATATCTTTTGGTGATAATTGTCATAAACTTTTTTTTAATATAAAAATACATTTTGCCCGTCTCTTGAATGATAGCCTTGTTCAGTCTCCAATTCTGAGTTGCTTTTCCATTGTCTACTTATTACCATTGCTTCTGTTCAGAAGTCATCTGCTAGTATGTTGGTGTCTTTTCTCTCCCTCTTTTTTTAAGATTCTCTTTTTCTTAAGTGTTACACTTTCACTACAGTGTATTTAAGTATAGATTTCTTTTCTTCCTGTTTGCATCTCCTGTCTTTGAATTCCAATTTTTTAAAATTAAAAACTAGGATACTTACCAACTATTATTTTTTTAAACATGGCCTTGCTTCTGGTCTCTTTAGAATTTTATTTTGGTACTCTGATTAGATTATGTTGGACCTTAACTCTTCCATGTCTTAACTACTTTTTATTTTTTAAATTGAAATACAATTGATTTATAATATTGTGTTAGCTTCAGGTGTATGCCAAAGTGATTCAGTTATGTATGTATGTACATATATGACACATACACATATATATTTTCCAAATTCTTTTACATGATAGGTTATTACAAGATATTGAATATAGTTACCTGTGCTATATAGTAAGTCCTTGTTGTTTAGCTGTTTTGTATATGGTAGTATGTATCTGTTAGTCCCAGACTCCTAATTTATCTCTCCCTTCCCCACTTTCTCCTTTGGTAACTATAAGTTTGTTTTCTGTGTCTGTGAATCTATTTCTGTTTTGTAATAACTTTGCTTATATCATTTTTTTAGATTCCACATATAAGTGATACCATATGATAACTTGTCTTTCTCTCTCTGACTTCTTCACTTGGTGTGATAATCTCTAGGTTAATCCACGTTGCTGCTGCAAATGGCATTATTTTATTCTTCTTTTATGCCTGAGTAATATTCCATTGTGCATATATACTCCATCTTCTCTAGCCATTCATTTGTTGATTGCTGTTTAGGTTTTCTTCCATGTCTTGGCTGTTGTGAAAATTGGGCTACATGTATCTTTTCGAATTAAAGTTTGCATCTTCCTTGGATATATACCCAACAGTGGGATTGCTGGATCATGTGGTAACTCTGTTTTTAGTTTTTTTTTCTGTAGTTAATCTTTATTGAAGTATAGTTACTTCACAATGTTGTGTTATTAATAGTTTCTGCTATACAGCAAGGTAAATCAGCTATACATATATATCCCCTCTTTTTTGGATTTCCTTCCCATTTAGGTCACCACAGAGTACTGAGTAGAGTTCCCTGAG
The DNA here is from genome assembly GCA_006410635.1 of Cephalophus harveyi. NCBI lineage: Eukaryota > Metazoa > Chordata > Mammalia > Artiodactyla > Bovidae > Cephalophus > Cephalophus harveyi. Next base: position 1,382,177 of record SJYT01024402.1, read on the forward strand.
CTATACAATAGATTCTCATTAGTTATCAGTTTTATACATGGGGGTGTGTGTGTATACACACACACACACATATACACGTCAAACCCAACCTAGAAATTCATACCACTCCCTGTCCCCCAGGGCTTCCCTGGTGGCTCAGTGGGTAAAGCGTCTGCCTCCAATGCGGGAGACCTGGGTTCGATCCCTGGGTTGGGAAGATCCCCTGGAGAAGGAAATGGCAACCCACTCCAGTACTCTTGCCTGGAAAATCCCATGGACTGAGAAGCCTGGTAGGCTGCAGTCCACGGGGTCGCAAAGAGTCGGACACGACTGAGCGACTTTCCCTTTCCCTGTCCCCCATTGGTAGCCATAAGTTTGTTCTTTACATCAGTGTCTCTATTTCTGCTTTGCAAATAAGTCCCTCTGTATCCTTTTTCTAGATTCCATATGTAAGTATATGGTTTTGTTTTTATCTTTCTGACTTACTTCATTCTGTATGACAGTCTCTAGGTCCATCCATGTCTCTGCAAGTGGCACAATTTCATTCCATTTTATGACTGAGTAATGTTCCACTGTATATATGTACCACATCTTCTTTATCCATTTCTGTATTGATGGATGTTTAGGTTGCTTCCATATCCTAGCTATTGTAAATAGTGCTGCAGTGAAAAGTGAGGTGCATGTATCTTTTCAAATTATGGTTTTCTGTGGATGTATGCCCAGCAGTGGGATTGCTGGATCATCAGTCAGTCATTTCAGTCACTCAGTCATGTCTGACTCTCTGTGACCCCATGGACCGCAGCATGCCAGGCCTCCCTGTTCATTACCAACTCCTGGAGTCCACCCAGACTTATGTCCATTGAGTCGGTGATGCCATCCAACCATCTCATCCTCCGTCATTCCCTTCTGCCCTGATCTTTCCCAGCATCTGGGTCTTTAAAAGTGAGTCAGCCCTTCGCATCAGGTGACCAGAGTATTGGAGTTTCAGCTTCAACATCAGTCCTTCCAATGAACACTCAGGACTGATTTCCCTCTGAATGGACTGGTTGGACCTCCTTACAGTCCAAGGGACTCTAAAGAGTCTTCTCCAACACCAGAGTTCAAAGGTGTTAATTCTTCGGTGCTCTGCTTTCTTTTAGTCCCACTCTCACGTGCATACAAGACCACTGGAAAAACCATAGCCTTGACTAGATGAACCTTTGTTGACAAAGTAATGTCTCTGCTTTTTAATATGCTGTCTAGATTTGTCATAACTTTCCTTCCAAGGAGTAAGTGTCATTTAATTTCATGGCTGCAGTCACCATCTGCAGTGATTTGGAGCGTATGATATTCTTTTTAGTTTTTTTAAGAATCTTCATACTGTTCTCCATACTGGTTGTACCAATTTATATTCCTTTTAAATCACAGTTTCAGTTTCATTGCTTGAGATTGATTTGTTCGTGTTCTGTGTCTTCCTGGTTCCATCTTGGAAAGCTGTACCTTCCTAGACATTTGTTGGTGTCTTCTAGGTCCTGCATTTTGTTGGCATGTAGTTGCCTTTAGTAGTCTCTCATGCTCCTTTGTATTTATGTGGTGTCAGATATAGTGTCTCCTTTTTCATTTCTAATTTGATGGCTTGTGTCCTCTTTCTTTTTTTTCCCCATGAGTCTAGCTAAAGGTTTATCAGCTTTATCTTCTCAAAGAACCAGATTTTAGTTTCATGGATCTTTTCTATTATTTTCTTTGTGTCTCATTTATTTCTACTCTTTTCTTTATGATTTCTTTCTTTCTACTGACTCTGGGCTTTGTTCTTTCTCTAGTTGCTTTGGGTGTAAGGTTAGGTTTGTTATTTGAGATTTTTATTGTTTTCTGAGATGCTTTATTTCCTTTTGACTTCTTCAGTGATCTGTTGATTGTTTAGTAGCATATTGTTAGCCTCCACATGTTTGTGTTCCAGTTTTTTTCCCCTCATAGTTGATTTCCAGTCTCATAATGTGGTCGGAAGAGATGCTTGATAGAATTTTAGTTTTCTTAAGTTTACCGATGATTTCCCGTCTCATAATGTGGTCGGAAGAGATGCTTGATAGAATTTTAGTTTTCTTAAGTTTACCGAGGCTTGTTTTGTAGCCTAACATGTGGTCTGCTTTTGGTCTGTTGGGTCATTTAAGGCCAATGTTTCCTTATTGATTTTCTATCTAGATGATCCATTAATGTCAGTGGGGTTTTAAAGTCCCCTACTGTTACTGTGTTACAGTTGATTTCTCCCTTTGTGTCATTTAATATTTGCTCAAAGTATTTAGGTTCTCCTACGTTGAGTGCATATATTTGCAATGATTATATCTTCATGTTGGATTGACCCCTTGATCATTGTATAGTGTCCTTCTTTGTCTCTTATAATAGTGTCTATTTTAAAGTCTAGTTTGTCTGATGTAAGCATTGCTACCCTAGCTTTCTTTAAATTTCCTTTTGCATGGAATGCCTTTTTTCATCCTTTCATTTTCATTCTGAGTGTCTTTATATCTGAAGTGAGTCTCTTGTAGACAGCATATAAACAGGTCTTGTTTTTGTTTCCATTTAGCTATTCTATTTCCTTTGACTGGAACATTTAGTCCATTTAAATTTAAGACAGTTATTCATGTGTATGTTCTTACTGCCATTTTGTCACTTGTTTTGGGTTGTTTTTATAGCTCTTTCCGCCACTTTCTTTTTTGTGTGTGTGATTTGATGACACAAAATAGATATACATATTTTGTGTATATCTATTAAAATTTTTTGGTTTGTGGTTACCATGAGGCTTTCATCTAGCTATACACACACACACACACACACACACACACACAGATGATTGCTTTAATTTGTTGGTCTGTTAATTGTAAATGCAGTTTTAAAATTCTGCCTTTGTACTCCTTCCCTCAAAGTTACTTTTTTTGATATCATAATGTGTGTATATATATAGTTATTTTCTAGATTAACTTCTTATTGTGAATATAGATGGTTTTACTGCTTTCATATTTTAAACTTCCTACTAGCTTTGTGTGTGGATGATTTCCAACCTTTACATTTGCCTCTACTGATGAGCTTTTTTGTTTTTGTGATTTTCATGTTTCTAGTTGGGGCGTTTTCTTTTCTTGCCTGGAGAAATTCCTTTAACATTTGTTGTAAAGGTGGCTTGGTTGTGCTAAACTCTGAGCATTTCAGTTCAGTTCAGTTGCTCAGTCGTGTCCGACTCTTTGCGACCCCGTGAATCACAGCACGCCAGGCCTCCCTGTCCATCACCAACTCCCGGAGTTCACTCAGACTCACATCCATCAAGTCAGTGATGCCATCCAGCCATCTCATCCTCTGTCATCCCCTTCTCCTCCTGCCCCCAATCCCTCCCAGCATCAGAGTCTTTTCCAATGAGTCAACTCTTCTCATGAGGTGGCCAAAATACTGGAGTTTCAGCTTCAGCATCATTCCCTCCAAAGAAATCCCAGGGCTGATCTCCTTCAGAATGGACTGGTTAGATCCTTCCTTGCAGTCCAAGGGACTCTCAAGAGTCTTCTCCAATACCACAGTTCAAAAGCATCAATTCTTTGACACTCAGCCTTCTTGACAGTCCAACTCTCACATCCATACATGACCACTGGGAAAACCATTGCCTTGACTAGATGGACCTTTGTTGACAAAGTAATGTCTCTGCTTTTTAATATGCTGTCTAGGTTGGTCATAACTTTTCTTCCAAGGAGTAAGCATCTTTTAATTTCATGGCTGCAGTCACCATCTGCAGTGATTTTGGAGATCCCTTGTTGCTTTTAGTACTCTTTTTCTTTAATTTTTGTCATTTTAACTACTGTGTGTTTTTGTGTGTTCCTCTGTGGGTTAATCCCCAATGAAACTCTGTGCCTTGTGGACTTGGGTATATGTTTCTTTTCCAAGGCTAGCAAAGTTTTCAGCCATGCTATTTTCGGATAAGTTCTCTGCCCCTTTTTCTTTTCTCTTCTGGGACCCCTATAATGTGAATATTAGTGTGCTTGATGTTGTCCTGGAAGTCCCTTGAACTATCCTTATTTCTTTTCATTCTTTTTACTTTTTTTCTCTTCAGCATCAGTGATTTCCCCTACTCTGTCTTATAGCTCACTAATCTGCTCCTCTGTATCATTTAGTTTACTGTTGATTTCTCTTTACTGTATTTTTCATTTTTGTTATTGTGGTTTTCATTGCTGTTTGGTTGTTCTTTATGTTTCATAACTCTTTGTTAAAAGCTTCTAACTTCTCTCTGTGCATCCATTCTTTTCCTGAGTTCTCTGATCATTTTTATGATCATTATCCTGAACACCTTCTTGGGTAGATTACTTAACCTCTAATTCACGTAGTAGTTCTTCTGGTTTTATCTTGTTCCTTTGTCAAGAGTTTTATCTTGTTCCTCTGTCACATTTTGCCTAAGTTATGTTTTATTTATTTATTTTTGTATCTGGTAGGTTGGCTACATTTTTCAGTCTTGGAGAAGTGGCCTTTTGTTGGAGACTTCCTGTGCGTCCCAGGAATGAAGTCCTCATCACCTAGGCTGTGTGCTCTAGGAGCTCCTCCTATGAGGAGCTTCTGTTGATGGGGCTGTATGGGCAGTCTCATAGTGTTGCTTGGCTCCCAGTCCAGTAGTTTGCTAGGCTCTGCCTCGTGGAAAGGCTGCTGGCTGCAGGTTAGCGGCACTGTCGTGAAATGGCTGTTTGTGGAATCCCTAGGTTCCCCAGAGCTTATAGTGGCTCATTGCTGAACAGAGTCATAATCCAGAAGATTCTGGGGCAGTTGCTTGCCCCCTGGTGGATGAAACCAGGTCCTGGGGTTGATGCTGGACTGCTGGCAGACAGCATTGGACCCTGGAGTCTGGTTGCAGGGCCTAGGGAACCCAGAGGTGGTGTCAGGTCACCCGTTGAGGGTCTGGTTCCTGACTGAGTTGGATATGAGGTCGGGGTGTCCTGAACTTGGCCTGCTAATGGGCAGGGCGCTGGTCCAACTGGTCTCCGGTCAGGGTCTGGACTGCTGTGGGCAGGCTGGACCTATAGGCTGGTGGATTATGGTTTTCTTACATCTAGTGTCTGTCCCCTGGTTGGTGAGGCTGCTCCAGAGGCTAAAGCAGGCTTCCTGGAGTTAGGATATGAGATTTTGGAACTGGTGGGTGGATCTGGTCCTGGGTCTTCTGGTGGACAGGGCCATGTCTTGAGGTGTGCTTATAGCTGTTGTGGGCTCAGGAGATCTTTTTAGTAGTCTGTCTGCTGTTGGGTGGGGCTGTGTTCCTTGCCAGTTGGTTACTTAGAGGCCTTCCAGCACTGATGCCTACAGGCTGTTGGGAGTCGGGGCAAGCTTTGGTACTAATGAGTTAGAGGGAGGATCTTATATTGGCACCTGCCAGCACAAGCATTCATGAAGTAAAAGCCATCCCTAGTGTGAGCTGCAGCTACCCTCTGCCTCTCTGGGAGGCTCTCCAAGGTCAGCAAGTAGGTCTAGTCCACGCTTCTATCAAATAACTGCTTTTGTCCTGGGTCCTGAACTGTGTGAAATCTTGTCTGTGCCCCTTAATGGTGAATTCTCTACTTGCCCCAGTCCTGTGGGGCTCCCGAAATTATGCCCTGCTGGCCTTCAAAGCCAAATTCTCTGGGGGCTTGTCTTCTTGGTATGAGACCTGGGGCTGGGGAGCATGATCCGTGACACAGCCTCTAACTCCTATGGGAGAACTTCTGCAATGATTCTCGTTTGTGGGTCACCCATCTGGGAGTATGAGACTTAACTAGGTTTCGAGTCCATAGACCCTACCTGTCTTGTTGCGTTTCCTTCTTTATGCCTTTAGCTGTAGATTTTCTGGTGGCTTTCTGATCTTTTTCACTGGTGGTTGTTGTGCAGATCATTGTGATCTTGGTGTGTTCTTAAGACAGTAGAGCTTAGGGTCTTTCTGCTCTGCCGTCTTGGCCCAGCTGAACTCATGCAGTATTATTCATTCTGTGACTAATTTAGAATAGTGTCCTCTAAGTGCATCCATGTTGTAGCATATAACAAAATTCCCTTCCATTTTATGGTTGTAAATACTCCATTGAATGTGTATTGCACATTTTCTTTATACATTTAGATACTGATGGACGTTTGGGTTGTTTTCATATCTTGGCTATTGTGAGTAATGCTGCAAATATCTCTTTGAGATACTAATTCCAATTCTTTTGAATAAATATCTAGAAGTGAGACTGCTGGGTCATGTGGTAGTTCTATTTTTAACTTTTTGAGGCATGTCTACACTGTTTTCTGCACCATTTTACAGTCGCTCTAACAGTGCACAAGGGTTCCAGTTTCTTCACATCCTTGTCATGACTTGTGATTTCCTTTTTTTAAGAATAAAGTTTAAAACATTATTTATTTCTTATTTATTATTTTGCTGCTCTGAGTCTTTGTTGCTGTGTGCCACTTTCTGTAGCCGTGGTAAGTGGGGGCTTCTCACTAGTTGCAGTGCACAGGCTTCTCATTGTGGTGGCTTCTCTTGCTGTAGAAAGTGGGCTCTAGAGCATGGGAGCTTCAGGAGTTATGGCACATGGGCTTACCTGACCCGTGGCAGGTGGAATCTTCCCAGATCAAGGACAGAACTTGTGTTCCCTGCATTGGCAGACAGTGGCATTCCCATTGGACCACCAGGGAAGTCCTGGTATTGGTTTTGGATAAACACATTCTAACACATGAAGTGATTCCTCATTGTGGTTTTGACATGTATTTTCCTAATCCTAATGATTAGTGATGTCAAGCATCTTTTCATATACCCATTGGCTATTTATACATCTTTGGAGAAGTATCTACTCAAAAAAAAAAAAAATCACTTTTTTTTTTGGCTGTGGTAGCAGTTTCTGAAATATTTTGACTGTTAACCTCTTTTCACATATATGGTTTACAGATCTTTCCTTTCATTCCATAGGCTGCCTTTTCACTCAGTTGATTGTTTGCTTTGCTGTACAGAAGCTTCTTAATTTGATGTAGTCGCATTTACTTATTTTTATATTTAGTAGTCCCACTTACTTATCTGTATTTATTTTTCTTGCCTAATTGTTTTGGCTAGGACTTTCAGTACAGTAGCCCTCTATATCTACAGGTTCTGCACCTACGGGTTTAATCAATTGGAGATTAAGAGTATTTTAAAAATAAAATTACAGACTTTCATAAAGCAAAAGTTGAATTTGCTGTGCAGTGAGCTATTTATGTAGTTTTTATATACATTGTGCTATAACAGTACTTAATAATAATCTAGAGATGATAAAAGTATACGGAAGAATGTGTGTAGGTTATATACAAATACTCTGCCTTTTATGTAAGGGACTTGAGCATCTGGATTTTGGTAGCCATGGAGGGAGGGGTCCTGGAAGCTATTTCCTAAGCATATTGAGAGACAAGTGTATGGTGTAGAATATAAGAGGCAAGAGTGGGTATCATGCCTTATTCCTAATTGTAGAGGACTTTCACTGAGTATGATGTTAACTGTGGACTTTTCAGATGTGGCTTTTATTTGTTGTTGTTTAGTCACTCAGTCATGTCTGACTCTTGCGACTCTGTGAACGGTAGCCCTCCAGGCTCCTTTGTCCATGGGATTTTCTGGGCAAGATGACTGGGGTGGGTTGCCATTTCCTCCTCCATGGGATCTTCCCAACCCAGGGATTGACTCCAGGTCTCCTGCTTCACAAGTGCATTCTTTACCCCTGAGCCACCAGGTAATGTTGAGGTAATTTTCCTGTTCCTAGAGAGTTGAGAGTTTTTATCATGAAAGGAGTTTGAATTTTGTCAAATGCCTTTTCTGCATCAGTAGAGACGATCATGGGTTTTTATCCTTTGTCCTGTGTGGTGTATTACACTGATTATCATTTGTTGACTCATCTTTGTATCTTGGGGATAAATCCAACTTAGTCATAGTGTATGATCTTTTAATAGGCTTTTAAATTTGATTTGCTGATATGTTGCTTAGGATTTTTGCATTTATATTCATCAGGATTCTTGGCCTTTAATTTCCCTTTATTGTAGTGTCTTTTTCTGGCTTTGGTGTTAGTGTAGTGCTGGTCTCATAAAATGAGGTAGGAGGCATTTCCCTCTCTTCAGTTTTTGGATGAGTTTGAGAAGATGGATATAAGTTGTTTATATGTTTTATGGAATTCACCAGAAAAGCCATCTGGTACCAGGCTTTTCTTTGTTGGCAGATTTTTGGTTACTGATTCAATCTCCTTTCTAGTTACCTATATCCCTAGATTGTGTTTCATTATGATTCAGTCTTGGTAGACTGTGTTTGTAGGGATTTCATTTCCTCTAGGTTATTGTTGGTGTGTAATTGTTCATTACAGTCTTTTATGTTCTTTTATATTTCTGTGGTATCAGTTGAATGATCTCCTTTTTCATTTCTAATTTTATTTGCGTCTTCTCTCTTTTTTAGTTAGCCAAGATTAAAAAAAAAAGTCATTGGTTGATCTTTGCAAAAAGTCGTTCGCTGACTTTCTCTTTTAATTCTCTATTTCATTTATTTCTACTATTCTTTTAGTTTTAATTTCTTTCTGCTAGCTTTGGGCTTAGGTTTCTTTCTCTTAGTTCCTTGAATTATAGTTAGATGATTATATACATATATATTTAAATCCAGGCATTTATTGCTATAAATGCCCCTCTTACTACTGTTATTTCTGTGTCCCATACATTTTTATATGTTTTAATTTGTCTTAAGATATATTTCTAATTTCCTCTTCGATTTCCTTCTTGATCTATTGGTTGTTCAAGACTGTGTTAATTTCCACATACATGTGAGTGTTCCATTTTTTTTCTTCCTGTTATTAATTGATAATTGTATACCATCAATTTGGATAAGATATTCGGTATGGTTTTAATATTCTTCTATTTGTTAAGACTCATTTTGTCACCTGGAGACATACATGTGCTTTTGAGAAGAATGTGTATTCTGCTGTTGAGTGAAATGTTCTATTTCAGTTAGCTTCCTCTAGTGTATAGTGTTGTTCAAGTCTTTTGTTTCTTTCTTGATCTTCTGTTGGGGTTGCATCCATTATTGAAAGTGAGGTGGTAAAATCTGTTGTTATTGTGTTGCTGTATATTTCTCCCCTCATTTCTGTCAGTGTTTGCTTTGTATTTAAGTGCTCTAAAGTTGAGTCCATAAATAATTGTTACATCTTCCTGGTGAATTGACCTTTTCATCATTATATAATGTCCTTCTGTGTCTCTTGTGACAGTTTTTGACTAAAGTTATTTTGTCTGATATAAGTATGGCCACCCCTGCAGGTTACCATTCGCATGGATATCTTCTGTCATGCTTTTACTTTAAGCATATGTGTGTCTTTAAATCTCAGTTGAGGCTCGTTTAGACAGCATATAGTTGGGATTTTTTGTGTGTGTGTTTTTAATCCTTTCATCCACTCTGACTTGATCAGGGAGTTTAATCTATTTATATCTAAAGTAGTTGTTGATAGGGAAGACTTTGCTGTTGCTGTTTTGTTGTGTTTTGTCTTATTTTTCTTTTTTTGGTCTCAACATCTCTTTCTGTCTTTATATGTATTTTGATTTATTTTTTGTAGTGACATGCTTTATTCCTTTCTATTTTTCTGTGTGTGTTTATCTTTTGTATTGTCTTTTTGGTTACCATGGGACTTCCCTAAAATACTTCATAGTTGTGGCAGTCTGTTTTAAATTGATAACTTCAATTTCATACAAAAATTCTGCACTTTTATTTCTCCCACCTCAATACTTTATACTATTGATTGTACAGATTGGGTCTTTTTATATTGTGTGTCCAGTAGCATACATTCATAGTTAGTTTTTAACATACTTTTTTAATGTATCAGAATTAAAGTGCGTTATGCACCATCATTACAGTATTACAGAATTACAGAATCTTATATTTATCTATATATTTCCCTTTACTGACAGACTATATTTTTATATGCTTTCCTGTTTCTGTTTATTTCAGTTGGTGGAAAATAGCAATACAGTGTGTTGGTTTCTGCTATACAGTACCATGAATCTGTCTTATTATATATACATATCCCCTCCTTCTGAACCTGTCTCCCTGCTCCTTGTCCCATTCCTCTAGGTCATCACAAAACACCGGGCTAGACTCCCTGTGTTATTTAGTAACTTACTTATATTTATCTATATATTTCCCTTTACTGACAGACTATATTTTTATATGCTTTTCTGTTTCTGTTTATTTCAGTTGGTGGAAAATAACAATACAGTGTGTTGGTTTCTGCTATACAGTACCATGAATCTGTCTTATTATATATACATATCCCCTCCTTCTGAGCCTGTCTCCCTGCTCCTTGTCCCATTCCTCTAGGTCATCACAAAACACCGGGCTAGACTCCCTGTGTTATTTAGTAACTTTCCACTATCTATCAGTTTTGCACTTGGTATTGTATATTTGTCAGTGATACTTTCTCAGTTCATCCCACCCTCTCCTTTCCCCACTGTCCCCTTTCCACAAGTCCATTCTCTGCCGGGTTCATCAGTACCATTGTTCTAGACTCCATGTATGTGCATTTATGTATGATACTTCTCCTGTTCCTATTTAGTGTCTTTTTAATTTGAATGGTTTACCTTAACATTTATTGTAATAGAGGTCTAGTGGTGATAAACTCCCTTAGCTTTTATCTTTGAAAATTTGTCTTTCCTTCATTTTGAAGGACAGTTCTAGATACAGCATTCTTAGTTGGCCGGTGGTGGTTCTTTTTCCCCTTCCACCTGTTTGAATGTATTACTGCTTTTTTCCCCCTAGTCTGCCAGTTTTCTACTGGGAAATCTACTGCTAGGTTTTTGGGGTTCATTTGTGTGTGGCAAGTCCCTTTTTTCATGCTGCTTTAAAACTTCTGTCTGTGACTTTTGAGAATTTGATTATAATGTGTCTTGGTGTGGACATCTTTGGGTTTACCATATTTGGGGTCCATGCTCTTTAAATTCTCTTGGGTTTCTTGAATCTGGATATCTGTTTCCTTCTCCATATTTGGGGATTTTTCTTCCTTTAAATTACACTTTGTTCGTTCTCATCTTCTGGGACTCCCATAGTGTAGATGTGTATATATTCTCAGTTTCTCAGTCGTGTCTGGCTCTTTCTGACCCATGGAGCCCACCAGGCTCCTCTATCCATGGGATTTTTCAGGCAAGAATACTGGAGTGGGTTGCCATTTCCTCCTCTGGTGGATCTTCCCAACTCAGGGGTCAAACCTGTGTGTCCTGCATCTCCTGCATTGCTGGGTGGAATTTTTACCACTGAGCCACATAATCTAGATATTGGTCCTTATAAATACCATAGGCATCCCATTTTTACTTTAGACTTTCTTCACTCTATTTTATTTGTTGTTGTTGCTATTATTTTGTTTTGTTGTTTAGTTGCTAAGTCATGTCCAAATCTTTTTTGAGTCTGTGGACCGCAGTCCTCCAGGCTCCTTTGTCCATGCGATTTCCCAGGCAAGAATGGTGGAGTGGGTTGCCATTTCCTTCTCCAGGGAATCTTCCTGACCCAGGGATCAAACTCATGTCTCCTGCATTGCAGGTGGATTCTTTCCCACTGAGCTACCAGGGAATTTATTTTGACTAGATAATTGCAAGCAACCTGTCTTCAAGTTTGCTTATTCTTTATTCTGCCTGATCAGGGATGGGTGAACCTCTTTAATGAGGTTTTCAGTTTAGTTATTGGATTCTTCAGCTGCAGAACTTCTGTCTGATTCTATATCTTTGTTGGAATTCTTATTTTCTTCATGCATCATTTTCATAAGCTCATTGAGCATCTTTATGCCAGTTATTTTGAACCCTTTGTCAGGTAATACATTAACTGTTTCTTTAGGTTTGATTGCTAGAGACTTTCTTTCTTTTCTTGATTGGATCATGGTGTTTTCTGTTTGTTTTCTTAATTTTCTTTTCATGTTCCTCGTAGTTTTGTGTTGTTACTCACACAATTTAAAAATGGCTGCCTCTCCTAATCTTTCTGGACTGCCTTGATACAAGGAAGGAGTTTCACTGTTCACCTCAGCGGGAGATTCTCAGAGCTCTCAAATCTTTTCTCTAGTTGTCGTTTTCACTTGTCTGGGTAGACTCCTGATTAGAGAAATTTTAGGATTTTTTTTTTTTTTTTTAGGGTGGAAGCTTGCAATCTTTTGCTCCCTCTGGTGTCTGTCTGCTGTACCATGGTTTCTCTGAAGCAGCACAACACACTGAACAAGTCTTTTTGTTCTCAGCGGCCACTTGACATCTAGCATATGCCAGTTCCCATCAGCACCTGAGTAGAGCTGGATGGAAACCAGTCCCTTGGGCGATTCTCTGAAAAGCCAGAGTGTTGGATGCATGCTCCACTCTTCTCTTTCCCCATCTGTTGAATTTTTAGTTTTGTTAATTCAGCTTTTCATCTCTACTAGTTCTGAGATTTTCTCTTAGGTCAGTCTGGCTTTTTAAATATTCTTTTCATCTTTGCTTACTTTTGTGATTTAATCTACATTTTCTTAAACATCTAATACATAGTTACTTACATTCTGTATCTGGTTAGTCCATTGTCTCAAGTCCCTGGGGATTTAGTGCTCTTGTTTGTGTCTACTTACTGTGACATTTTTCTTCTGTATTTGCTGATCAACTCATATTTGCCTCATTTTTGTCTTTGTGAAAGTTGGGAGACTAAATTGAGGATAATTTCCTCTGCAGAGGGTTTGTGTTTGTGATTGCCTCTAATGGGAGCCCCTACTGACCTGGTACACTTCAGTCTCCATTGATCCTGGCTCAATGAGGGTGTTTTAGGTTCAGCTCTCCCTCCTTGTAGGGCGTCCAAGGCTTAGTATTTGACCCTGCTGCTGCTGCTAAGTCACTTAAGTCATGTCTGACTCTGTGCGACCCCATAGACGGCAGCCCACCAGGCACCCCTGTCCCTGGGATTCTCCAGGCAAGAATGCTGGAATGGGTTGCCATTTGGGGAAATAGCAATGCTAGTTTTTGTGGTAGCTTTTAGCTGGTTTGTTTTTTATATATTTGTTTGTTTTGTTTTTTTTCTTAGATGTTTCTCTTACTCAGTTCAAGCTCAACAATGCATTTTAAAAAGCGTGCTTTATCTTGGAGGACCCACTGCAATATCTTGCCTATTATACTGCAGAAAGGCTGGAATAAGTTTTTTGAAAATGGGAGTTCAGAAATTTTTATACTCCTACAATTTATTACCCTAAACTGTGTGTATTTGAAATACTCATATCTGTATACTTTAAAATGTGGACAGTTTTCCAAGCTGTTTATAAGTCTTGTAGATTAAAAAAAAAATAATCATAATAGACTGTGGAAGCCATTTGTTACAATTATTAAAATAGTTACTTTTCAAGAACAGCTGATTGTCATCAGGTAGGTGTCTCCTAAATTACTTTTATAAAAATGTTTCACATAATTGGTGGATGGATAGAAATGTGGACTTTGTAAATAAATAAATGTAACCAGAAATGAGCTGCTTTTATTTGTATGGGGTACTTTTTAAAAATCCGTGATAGTCATTGAAATTAAATATTGACATAAGCTTAACTTACAATCAGTCCTTCAATCTCTGTATCACCAATTGTTAAACCAAAATTTTAAAAATCAGGAAACATGTTTATATTGTATAATATTAGTCATAGTTCATTAATTACTATAAAGTTTGCTCTACACTAAAGTTTTAGTGTATTTCCAAGAACCTTTCACCTGTTTTGTGTTATATTTTTTATGTACAAGCTCTGTTAGTAAAGTAATTCATATATAATTATTGTTGGTATTCTTAAAGTGGTCTGTGCCTAAAGATTTTAAAGATTGGGCACTTGATCTAAATGTTGAAGGCCTGTATCATAAAGGTATCATAATTCTGTATCATAAAGGTTAAGATTGTTCTACAGTTCCTCTGTGTATAAATTTTATCTTCCTAACTCAACTGAAAGTTTTTTGAGGTTAGTGATTACTTCCAAATTACTTGTGTATGTTGTATGTTACCTACCATAGTATTTGGCACATTTTTGGTCCTCAGCATTTTGATAAATCAGGGTTATTTTTTCTCAAATATAGTGAATTTACAGACCAGCTGGGGCGACCATTTCAAATTCTCATTCCCTAACCCCTGCTCTCTCCCAGTCATTATTCTTACTCAGTTTCTCTAGGGTAGAGCCTAGGTAATTCTGATACTGATATCTCCCACCTGGACTTTGTAAAACACTGAGTTAACGATGATGAGGATGATGATGGTTACTGTGTAATAAGTCCCATCTTTTGACTAAAGTGGAAAGAAGATTACCTTTGGTTACTAAAGCAAGTGGGATAAGAGACATGATGAATCAGTCCTTTTGGTAGGTGATGACAGCAGTAGAAAATACTGGAATCGTCTTGCTTGAAAATAACAAGGTACAAGTGTGGCGTTTGTGGGTGGAAGGTGGAAGGAGGGGACAGTGAGGAATTTTGTGTTCCTCCTGTCTCCTAGCTTTATGTGGTTAACTACTTGAGAGGGAAGGTGCCAACATCAAGGAGTTACCCGTACAGTGCCTTTGATTGTGGGCTGCCTCTTTCCTCTGAGGAAGTACTAGTTAATATTGTTTTGGCTTCTGTAAGTTTAGTTCAGGCTGTAAACAAGTTAGAAGCTGAGAAACAGACCAAAATCTTAATGAACTACCTGTAAGGTGCATAGTGTCAGGTTTATTTTGAAACTTTAAAGCATGACTGCCTTTCCTTTGGGCTTCCCAGGTAGCGTGATGGTAAAGAATCTGCCTTGCCAGTGCAGGAGATGCAAGAGACACAGGTTTGATCCCTGGGTCGGGACAGTCACCCAGAGTAGGAAATGGCAACCCACTCCAGTATTCTTGTCTGGAAATTCCGTGGACAGAAGAGCCTGGTGGCCTACTGTCCATGGGGTCGCGGAGAGCTGGACGTGACTGAGCATGCGGTATCAAGCACCTTTCCTCTGGGGGCCAACAGTGCTGCTTCCACAGTTCCAAAAGAAGGTTTTCTTTATTTCCTTTACTGTTTATTTCAGCTCAGCTGTAGACAACCGAGATACAAAGGCAAATGAAACCTGCTCCTGCTCTGGAGGGACTCAGAGCCTGGAGAAAGAGAGAGTCATAGTAGGAAGTTACAGCTCCCGTCGTCTGAGTGGTCAGAACACAGACTGAAAGAGGGTGGGGGAAAGCAGGAGGCAGCGCTTAAGAAAAGGTAATAGCCTTTGAACTAAGGCCCGAAGGTAAGTCGTGCTTTGCTAACAGCCAGCTCTGTGGAAAATTGAGTTGGTGGGAGGAAGAGAATGTTGGCCTGAAGGAGCATTATGCATGTGGTGTCAGAGGAGGCAAACAGTAGCCCGGAACGGCCGCATTTAGTGAGGGCCCTGCAGCCTGCGTCAGCAGGAAGTGGTCCTGGGGACCCTGGTGGCCCTTGGGTGATGCAAGTAAAGGGGCAACATGATTAGATTTGTATTCTGGGTATGCTGGCATGTTTTAGAAACATTCCAGTTTTTAAATTGCGTGCCCTGCTTTTTCATGGCTCATGAAAGAGCTTTTAATAGGGGACTTAAAAAATTTTATAATAGGAGACTTAATTTGGCCTATTGGGAGAAGGGTTTGGTAAAGGAGAAGTGCCAGTCCATCTCGGTCCCTGATCAAACTTCAGTTAGGCTCCTCTGAGCCTTCTTTTCAACTCGGCCTCCCTGTCTGTCCTGGCCTTGCAGAGCCTGCACAGTCCAGTCTCAGCAGAGTTCAGTGACGTCAGTTAAGTGAGAATCCCTAACTCTTGCTATCTGACCACCCTGGATATCTAATCAAGTTTCTCATCCCCTATCTTTGATGTCCAAGTTCTTGACCTATAAGAATCCTGTTAGGCTAGTTTAGCAAGAATCCCCCTACCCTTGATGTTTCCTTGTAGTAATTTTTTTTTTTTTTTTTGCCACTGACACCCTCCCTGTGCCCCTTGGCTGTAAATCCCCAGATGTCTTTGCTGCATTCAGAGGTGATCTCCCTCCCCTGTTGTAATATCCCTGTGCAGTAATCTTCAATAAACTCTTCCTGCTGTTATAACAAGTATCAAGATAGTTACTTCTTTGATGCTAGTTAAGAAAAGACTCACATTTTATAGTAAAATCCCATACACATTTCACTATGGTAGTAGGTATTGAGAATAAGGTTAAAGAAGCCCAGAGTCGCCTTAAAAAAATGAGTAGGTCAGAAAGTAGAGCCTCTCTAGACTTAGGGCAGAAGAATAGGGTGATATAAAGGGCTTAGGACAGGATTTAGCAAATGCTTGAGGTAAGTAACTCATTATCTGTTCATGACACCCTGTCTTTGTGATTTTTATTAGTAGTGAATAGAGTTAACCTAAAGGGGGACATTATTTAGCTTCTAATGAGTCACTGGCTAGTTATCTTGGGTAAGTCATTTACCCCTTCTGTTGGCACTCATTGGTATACCAGGAAGATCCCCTGGAGGAGGGCATGACAACCCATTCCAGTATTCTTGCCTGGGGAATCCCATGGGCAGAGGAGCCTGGTGGGGTTTCCAGGAGCCGGACATGACTTAGGGACTAAGCACGCACATGAATTTTGGTACTTCCTTTTTCTACAGAAATTATTTGTTGACTGAATAGCACTACTAAGTCATGCCATTGGTCCTTCTGGCCACTCTAGATTCTTTCTGTTTACTGCTTAAATACCAAAGCTAGAGGGAAATAAGTTCTGTGACAGTGGCCCCGTGTTTAAACGTGGGGATTGATTCTTTAGTAAGTTCTTAAAGACCAGTGGCCAAAAAACATGCTAAGGAGGAAAGCCTTGAAAAGGCTGCTGCCACCTTGGTTGAGTAGTTCCACCTTTTTCTTCTACCTTCCCTTCCCTCTCCAGGAGGGGCAGAACCAAGGAGGGACGAGTGTGTCAGGCAGGAGGCTGTGCCGTCTCTTCTGGCGGAGTTGAGCATCACGCCGTGGATTCTCCCTTGTGTGCCCTCAAAGGACATCCCTGTCACACTGTACTGAATTTCGTTAGGTCTCTTCTGTATGCAGTGCTGCACACTCCTGGAGCCTGAGATCCCCGCTCCTGATTGCCGTTATCACTCAGGCAGTGGTGCTGGTATAGTTGGCTTTCAGAACTTTTTGAAATTGTTGCTGTGTCATATTAAATAGCAAGAATATGTCAGTAAATACACCCTCTCCAGAAGTCCTTTGGCACATCGTTCTGTATACCTAGTAGCTACTTGATGGCACTCTCTGGAAAATGTTGAAGTACTTTAAGAACCTGAGGCGGTGCTATGTAGATAAGGTATTTGCCTTTTAAATTCTGGTCATTTTTAAAAAGAACTTCTGAGGTGTTTTGAAGGTTATTTCCCCCTACCCCTCATGTTCATGTTCATAAGTCATCAGTTAAAATTTTGCTATAACTTAAAAGGTTTATTCAGAAAGTGTATTGACATTTAAGTTGATATGATTATTAGCTTATTATATTCAGGAAAATTATGGAATTTTGTAAGCTTAGTAAATATATCTAAACTGAAAGTCTTAGACTAAAGCATTGACTAGTGGAGTAGTTTAACGTTTTAAAGAACAAACATCCATTGTCATTTCTGACGTGAGTTTGCCATATGATTTTTGTACTTGGGGGACTTGAAAGAACTCGGAAGTTTCTAAAACAGTGCACCGTATTTTTAGATATAATTCAGGCCCATGTTTTCTTGTATCCCCTGGTGACTCAGTTGGGTCAGCTTGTAAGGTCTTCTGGCAAGTTACAGTGAAAGCCCGCCCAGGGGAGTGTCCTGCGGTTTAGGGGAGTATCTCAGGGAGGAGTGTCTCTAGAAATAAGACACAGGCCAACCACCCCCCGTCCACCTCCTGAAGAGGGGGAATCACCCTCTGGATACCCAGCTCAGATACAAAAGCAGTGTCACTCCAGAGTTGAGGGCATGTTCACATCCAAGCTTTGCCGCTTACTAGCTCCGTGACCTTGGGAAGACACTTCATTTCTTTATGTTTCAGGTTCTTTATCTGTAACATAGAATAACAGTGGTGACCGTCTTCTCGGGTTGTTGTGAGGTTTAAGTGATTGGATGTATATCGTGCCCTTAGAGCAGTGCCAAGCATCTAGTAGAAGCTGTGTAATGTGGCTGCCACCACCACCACCACTACTGCATTTGCATAAAGGAAGGGAGCATGCCAAAGTTTTAAGTGCTCACCTTAGAACTACTGGATTATACGTGATTTCAACTAGAATTTCTGTATTTTAGGTCATGGATCTATTCCTTTTTTATACCAAAAAAGTAATAATTGTGGTACATTTTCATACATTAAATTTACAGTGTGAAGGATAATGTTCTGGCTCATTGAAATGTTTCTATTAAGTATAAGAAAGCCACATGGAAGTCTGACTTGTGTGCAGGTGGCTGGTAAACAAGGAATTAGAGCAGGGCACAGAGGAGGATAGGCGTGTGCTGACATCAGTGTTCTCAGTGGCAGTGGACGTACCTGTGACACTTGTAATGCTTAAGAGCATACATTTTGTAGACAAGACATCTTTGGGGTGGCTTATCCCCAGCTTAGTCATTTATAAGGTGTTGCATGGCATCACCAACTCAGTGGACTTGAGTTTAAGCAAAATCTGGAGATAGTGAAGGACAGGGAAGCCTGGCGTGCTGCAGTCCATGGGGTTGCAGAGTCGGACATGACTTAGCGACTGCGCAACAAGGGTGTATAATATTAGGCAGATTTCCTTATCTGTAAAATGAATAAAATGCTTACCTGTTGGTTAGATTGTCATGTTTAAGTTATTAGATACACATTACATACTTGGCAATAGTTAGGTGTTCAGTAATGGTACCAAAGAAACAAAACCAAGGCGACGAGAAGATGCACAGTTGCTCATCAGGATGTATTCTTTCTTCTACCCTACAGTGTGGAAGATACACAATTAAACTGAATGGTGTTTGGGCTTCCCTTTTCCCCATGCTTACCATTTTCCTCATGTCAATCCACTCATTCTGAAGACTAAGTGCAAATATACTCACATTGATTACTGCTTTAAACATACCAATGGAATCTCTCCCTTGAGACCGCATTGATTTTACTGAACCCAAATTTAAAGGCAGGTTTTAAGTCAGGCATTTACAAGTTGAAGATAATTTTGATAGTGTGACATCATGTATGCTGGAATATAATGTTCTTCCATTGTCTTTTTTGAATTGTGATACTTAGCATTTTACCCCTTAGAAATGATGGGTAATGGCTTGATGAGCAAAATTTTGGTGAAGTTCTGAGAAGTTCTTCTCATTCTGTGTTGTCTTCCTTCTCTTTTAAGGAAATAATATTTATCTTTCTAAAAATAATGCTTGATAGCTATTTTTCTCTTCAGAGGAATTAATTTCACCTTTGTGAAGTTTACATAATAGTGACTTAAATTAGGAATATATTTCCATGTTTGACTGCATTTCACAAGTAAGACCATGCCAATCTTACCTATATTATTACATCTGAATTCAGTCTGGGAAGCAGGATCCTATGAATGATACAGATTAAGGCTTTTGCTGCTGCTGCTGCTGCTGCTAAGTCACTTCAGTCTTGTCCAACTCTATGCGACCCCATAGACAGCAGCCCACCAGGCTCCCCCGTCCCTGGGATTCTCCAGGCAAGAACCTGGAGTGGGTTGTCATTTCCTTCTCCAATGCAGGAAAGTGAAAAGTGAGAATGAAGTTGCTCAGTTGTGTCCAACTCTTAGCGACCCCATGGAGTACAGCCTACCAGGCAGGGCTCCTCTGTCTATGGGATTTCCCAGGCAAGAGTACTGGAGTGGGTTGGCATTGCCTTCTCCAAGGCTTTTGCTATGGAATTAAAATTACGAAGTTGTGAGAACTGGCTAAGTGTTTTATATATGGTTGCTGCTTTGGAGTCTGGTATTAAGAGCCTGAAATTACAAGGTTTTCCAGTCAGGAAGGAAAGACGAATGTGAAAGTCGGGGAGAACAAGACATACTGGTGTCTCTGAGGACAGACTGGAGCTTGTGTCTGTCCTTCCAGCCTCTAAGGAGGGTGGCCTGCAGGGAGCTGACGCCCTTCTTGTAGAGCTGCACAGCCACCTGGCTCAGGACTCAAGCAGCTGAAGCACGTGGCCCTGTGGGGCTGAAGGAGCTGCGAAAGCCTGGCTGCTGCTGCATGCTCGCACACAGGCCAGCAGACTCTCTCGCAGCTGTGTCTGGCCCTGCAGGGACCTTCGGAGCAAATAAATGTGCCAGTATTAACCCAGATCATGGCTCAGTGCATAAAGGATCCGCCTGCAATGCAGGACATACAGGAGACGTGAGTTTGATCCCTAGGTTGGGAAGATCCCCTGGAGAAGGAAATGGCAACCCACTCCAGTATTCTTGCCTGGGAAATCCCATGGACAGAGGAGCCAGGTGGGCTACAGTGCAAATGGTTATAGTTGGACATGACTTAGCAACTAAACACTAGGAACACTAACCCAGGACCATAGAGGGAAGGGAATTCTGTGAAATATAACTAGCCTAGCTAAGTTCACATACCAGAAGCCACCACAGCCTGTCCCATGTCGCCCTGGACATGCCTTTTGGCGGGATGCATTTGGTGGGATGTGGCCACACCAATCTTACCATACTTAACTTCCAAATAAAGATAATAGCAAATTATGCTTTTGCCTAATATGACACAACTCTCATCAGTTCAGTTCAGTTGCTCAGTCGTGTCCAACTCTTTGCGACCCCATGAATCGCAGCCTGTCAGGCCTCCCTGTTCATCACCATCTCCTGGAGTTCACTCAGACTCACGTCCATCGAGTCAGTGATGCCATCCAGCCAACTCATCCTCGGTCGTCCCCTTCTCATCCTGCCCCCAATCCCTCCCAGCATCAGAGTCTTTTCCAATGAGTCAACTCTTCGCATGAGGTGGCCAAAGTATTGGAGTTTCAGCTTTAGCATCATTCCTTCCAAAGAAATCCCAGGGCTGATCTCCTTCAGAATGGACTGGTTGGATCTCCTTGCAGTCCAAGGGACTCTCAAGAGTCTTCTCCAGCACCACACTTCAAAAGCATCAATTGTTCGGCGGTAAGCCTTCTTCACAGTCCAACTCTCACATCCATACATGACCACAAGAAAAACCATAACCTTGACTAGACGGACCTTAGTCGGCAAAGTAATGTCTCTGCTTTTGAATATGCTATCTAGGTTGGTCATAACTTTTCTTCCAAGGAGTAAGCGTCTTTTAATTTCATGGCTGCAGTCACCATCTGCAGTGATTTTGGAGCCCCTCAAAATAAAGTCTGGCACTGTTTCCACTGTTTCCCCATCTATTTCCCATGAAGTGATGGGACCGGATGCCATGATCTTCGTTTTCTGAATGTTGAGCTTTAAGCCAACTTTTTCACTCTCCTCTTTCACTTTCATCAAGAGGCTTTTTAGCTCCTCTTCACTTTCTGCCATAATAGGTAGACCAAAAACATGTTAACCCTCTCCTTAAAAAGAAGATAGACATGAAGTACCTTTATCCCACTTTGGGTAATGTTCACTTCTCTTCTGAGTCACATTCTCCTTTTATAGCTTGTAACTTCAATATTCATATAAAAAGCTAGGGGAATGGATAAGGGGAATAAAAAGGAAGAAATAATTGGTTGATATAGAGGCAGATATAGTAGGATAAGGAAGAGCTATTCATAAGTATTACAGTCCTTGTTTTATAGCTAGTCACGTGGAGATAGGTGGTGTTTATAATTACTTTCTTCTACTACTAATTCCATATTCCCTTTGCCGTCAGTAAACACTTCAGTTGATTACAATTTCTTGCCTGATGAGGTAACCCAGGACTTCATTTCTGAAGAGTCTGGGCCATCAGAAGCCTTACTTGTATTGGGTTATTGTAATTTTCCATTGACTTAATCTCAGGACATGAGAGTAATAAGAGGTGCCCCAGAGGAGCTTCTGCATTTGGATATACTCCTCTTTAAAGCCTTTGCATAATAGCAACCCAGTTTCCCCTTGGTAGTCAGGATCAGTCGCCCTAGCTAGTATAATAACCTCCTTCTTTGCCTACTGATTCACTGCCATGAAGCAGTCTCAGCTTGCAGTTTAATGGATCATTACTACGGCATCTGGTGGACGCATTCCTCCCTTAGGTGCTAAGAGTTCTCTGGTAGCAGAACCCAAAGTTGTCGAGACGAGAAAGAAAAAATTCACAGATGGATCACCAAGGGTAATCAAAAGAAGAGCTCCTCTCATTTCTGTCTCTTGATTCCTGGACCTATGAATTCTGACTATGGAGTAAATAGCACCGTATAATAGTCAGTGATTCAGAGTACATATTGCATCCTGGAAGATGTTACCCTAGCTCTGCAAAGTGTCACCCATCTGGCATCATAACAGAATCTTTAAAAAAGGCCATTCCACTGGTTTATCAAGCCAGCTGCTTCAGGATATTGGGGACATAATAAGACCAGTGAATTCTTCAAACTTGAGCTCATTGTCTTGCTTCATTTGCTATAGAACAAGTTCTTTGCTTAGAAGCAGTGCTGTGTGGAATACCATGATGGCAAAAAATAGATCCTATAAACCTCCTCATGGAGGTTTTGGCATAAGCATTATGGACAAGGAAGGCAAATTCATATCTACAACAAATATTCTAATGAGAGCAAAGCACTGCCCCCTTCTATGATGTAAGTATAATCGTATAGTATATGATAACCATATAATCAACCTGCTACCAGGCTACCCTTACTTGCTCCTTCTGGGAATTGTGGTGTCATTTGAGGACCTCAGTGTTATTCTTTGCACTTGGGAGATTAGCCTTGGTGAATGTTAGTCTATGTTGCCAGGAAGATGGGTGACTAGAGAAAGAGGCTGACTGATACCAATCACATGAGTAATCCTTGGTGAGCTTTCACATGGTACAACTCTCCACATGCTGTGCTCATTTAGGGGGATCTATTAGCATACTTCTTCCTTGTCATTAATTTTCAAATCATGTTCCTTCCAGGTCCTTGATCATTCAGCCAAATAACGAGCACCAATGTGCGAATCTCTGTAGAATCCACACACTCTCTTTCTAGGCAGAGGAAGCAGCCAGGTTCCCTGCTTAAAGTTCCACCCATGGGGAATTTTCTTTTTGCTACTCTTCCTTCCGTGCCGCCACAAAGTGGGGCTGTAGTGCTACAGCTGCCCACTTCTGGGTGGCGCCAGAATATTGCGAGGAACGGGTGTGGACTAGATGCGGGTTTATTTTTCTTCCTCTATCAAGTGGCCATAGGAAGTGTCCCGTGAGACCACAGGTGTGGGTTTAGGATAAATATAGAGAATAAGCAGGGAATCTGGAGTATGGGCCAAGGACACTTCGGCCCTGTGGATGCAGCTTGTATATTCAGTATCCGCTCAAGCCTTATCTGATATACGCCACTTGCATCTGATAGTGGAATGTTGCTGTACATGTCCAAATTTTCGGCTTGATGAGTTGGACAATACCCAAGTCATAATGGGAAGCTCATGTTGAATGATCAACTATTCAGTCTCTCCTGGGGCCCAGTATCAAATCAGAAGCAGTTTCCCCAAAAGCAAATAGTTATTTGCCAAGGGTGGCATAGTTTTGCTTCAAAGTCTTGAAAGTCTGCACCATGATTCACATGTAGGGGCCTGCCAAACGCTCAGTACTTGACCTCTCTTGGTCACAGATGCTTCTTGCACCGGTGAGTCTTCTGAGTTCCAGTGGCAGGGCAGCTTGACAACAGCCTTATATCTCCTACAAAGTCCTGCTTTTCTGGCCCCAGTACACAACTGGCAAGCTTTTGGATTGCCTGTAATGAGAATGAAGAAATGTGTTGCCTTCGTTCTATGTCCATGGCTTCCCTTTCTTAAAATTTGGGGAGGCCAGGTGCAGCAATTTGTTCTTTACCCTGAAGAAGATATCTTGACACATCCCAGATGATTAAACTGTTAGAAGTTTTACTGAGGAGACAGGCCCTTGGACTTTTATGGAATTTATTTTCTCTGGCATACACATACCTTAATCAAAGTATCAGAGTAGTTAATTCCTGCTTACCAGATCCAGTCAGCATGACATCATCAATGTAACAGACCAGGGAGATATCCTTTGGAAAGAAAGATAAGGTCGCTGTAGACTAGATCAGTGGTTCTCAATTGTGGACAGTTGGCAAAGGACATTTGGCCATGCCTGCAGACATTTTTGGTTGTCACAAGTGTGTGTGTGTGTGTGTGTGTGTGTGTGTGTGTGGCAGGGGGAGCTGCTAGTCATCTAGTGAGTAGAGACCCAGGGATGCTGTTAAGCATCCTGTGATGCACAGGACAGTCCCCTACAGCAAAAAATGATCTGGCCCCAAATATCTATAGTGCCAGGATTGAGAAAGTGTGGACTAGATTACAAGATAAGGCTGGAGGTTTGAAATATCTCCAAAGTAGCATAGTGAGTGGAGCAACAAACTTCTTCAGATATTCTAAGATGTATAGAGAAAAAAGCATTCATCAGCTCAGTAGCTGCACACCCAGTACCAGAGGGTATGTTGATTTGATTCAGTGGGGAAATCACTTCTAGAATAGCAATTGGAATTACCAACTAATTAAGTTTTGATAACTTAGTCATTTTTCAGAATGTATCTGTTTTGCTGAGACCAAATAACTGAGCTGAATGAAGATGGCGGGCGGCAGGGGGGGGGGGAGCGGAATGGATGTGTTGGGGGATTACTATCCCTGCATCTCTGTGCTGTCACTAATCTCTGCAGTCCCTCAAGGAGCCAGGATTGCTTTGGTTTACTGTTTTGGTAAGACCGCATAATTCTAATAATTTCCACCTGCCCTTCCTTCATCTAATGGCCTTCCTATTAATTCACAGGCCTGGGAGCCAGTGTTTAGGTTCTGGCAGGTGCTGAGTTTGTGTATTCCAACTGTGTATCCCAGAACTGGGGAAATAACCCCAGGACCCATCTGGGGACCCAGTGGTTCCACTGTGAAGTGAGCCCAGTTCTAAAGGTCATTGATCATCTGATTTCCTTAAGCCCCAGCTCTGACTGGTAGAACACGACGGAGTTTTAGGTTTTGAGGAGTTATTGTTAGTTTGGAGACAGTTTTTTGTTTTTTTTTTTAAATTCCACATCACCAGTGGGGTCGCACAGAGTCGGACACGACTGAAGCGACTTAGCAGCAGCAGCAACCAGTGCATAGCCATACTAGTAAGCTGACACAGCTCCATATGGGGGGAAGCTAGGAGGAGGATTTACAGTATGCATTTGGGGATAAGTAAAGGAGATCCAACCAATCCATTCTGAAGGAGATCAGCCCTGGGATTTCTTTGGAGGGAATGATGCTGAAGCTGAAACTCCAGTACTTTGGCCACCTCATGCGAAGAGTTGACTCATTGGAAAAGACTCTGATGCTGGGAGGGATTAGGGTCAGGAGGAGAAGGGGACGACAGAGGATGAGATGGCTGGATGGCATCACCGACTCGATGGACGTGAGTCTAAGTGAACTCCAGGAGTTGGTGATGGACAGGGAGGCCTGGTGTGCTGCGATTCATGGGGTTGCAAAGAGTCAGACGCGACTGAACTGAACTGAACTGAACTGAATATTGTCTTTGTTCCAGACCTGTCTTTCCCTTCCTTCCAGGGGCTTTAGGTCTTGAAAGTACTCAAGTCTGGGAATTGTTTGAAAGCTGTAACTATGTTAATTCAAGTCACAATGTGAGCTACAAAGCACCTGACTTAGAACCAGAATGTAACACTTCTGCTTTACCAATCTTGTACAAGTTTCTCATGGCCAATAGTAACTCAGAAACATAGAGGGAAGGAAATTTGTGGGAAACATCACAGCTTAGTTAAAATGATGGTACAAAACCACCACAAGTTGAATACAGAAAAGCTGTTATTACTGATATTGACCTTGAGCTGATGTATGTTGCTTATATATAGTGATATCTATTGCTGCCTCAGTTTATTTACCTATTTGGAATAGCTGACATTAGGGCTATTAAGGGTGGCTGTGTACAAGTCCAGAGGTACCATTGACATGGACTGGAATGTGAAAGTTGTGCCCTGACTTTGTGCAGCGCAGCACCTTGGCCAGAGTTAGTGTGTGGCTTTGTGTGTGACCGACAAAGTTTCTGGTGGTTTGAGCTTTTTTTGATCAGAATGTTAATTGGTGATAGCTTTTGATAGATTGTGGCGTTTGATGACTATACTTGCAAGGAAGTGAGAGTATACAGTTTATTTAGAAAACACGTAAGAGATGTTTTACTCTACATTTTGGACATAAATTTTGGACAGTATTCAGAATGGTAGTTTTGGCAAGTGAGATGTTTCTGAAAAAGTTTCCCCCCTTCTAAAACATGGCTGAAAATCTAAATATTTTAGTATATGTTTACTTAGAACAATTTGGTATGTATATTCAATATTCAACTTTGTGGTGTGTTTTAGCTCTCATTAGTGAATAAGCATCTAATGATCAAGTGAAAACCAGGCATTTAAGTTATAGTTAAGTAAAAGGATGATGAGTAGTTGTTTAAGTTAATATTTGCAAACACAAATACACAGATTTTTTGGGGTACAGTTTAGTGAATTTTGATAAAAGTATAAACCAGCTCAATCAAGATAAAGAACATTTCCATTATTCCAGAAATTTCACTTCAGCCTTTTTCTAATCAGCACACTCCCCTCTTTATTACTATAGATTTGGTTTCCTTGTTCCAGAACTTAAGTGAATCAAACAGTGATTCTTTTTTTGTTTCCCAGGTTTCCTTGTTTCATTCATTTGTCTGTGAGATCTATCCATGTTGTGTGTATATCAGACAGTAATTCATTTTCATTGCAAAATAGTATTCTTTTGTATGAAACTACCACTATGTGTTCATCCATTCCACTATTGACGAACATTTGGATTGTTTCCACTTGGGGTTATTAAAAACAAAGCTGTTATGAACATTCTTGTACACATCTTTTTTTAACTTTTATTTTTATTTCTTCTGGGGAAAAACATAGGATTGGAATTGTTTAATTGTAGCAAAGGTATATTTTTAACTTTTTAAGAAATTGACAAGATATTTTCCAAAGTGATTGTACCATTTTATACTCTTACCAGCAAAGTGTGAGTTCTGATGATTTTTCACCAATATTTGATGTTATCAGTCATTTTTATTTTAGGCATTCTGGTGGATGTTTAGTGGAATCTCCTTATGATTTTCAATTTACAGTTCATTACTAACGATGATGTATACTTTTTTAGTGTTCTTATTGTCCATTTGTATATGTTCTTTTATGATGTGTATGTACAAGTCTTTTGATTATTTTAAAAATTGGGTCAATTATGTTTTTGTTCTTGATTTATAGGCGTTTTTAAAAAGTAATGTATTTTATAGAAGTTCTTTGTCAGAAAATATGTCTAAAATTCAAAGGGGGACTGTTGGAGATAAAAATTTGGGAGTCATGTGGTACAGCTAATAATGAAAGTCACAGGACAGTAAATTCACCTAGGGAAAATGTGTAGAAAGTGAAGAAAGAAAGTGTTAATCTCTCAGTCGTGTCTAACTCTTTGTGACCCCATGGACTGTAGCCTACCAGGCTCCTCTGTCCATGGAATTCTCCAGGCAAATATACTGGGGTAGGTTGCCATTTCTTCTTCCAGGGGATTTTCTGAAGCCAGGTCTCCTTCATTGCAAGCAAATTCTTTACCATCTGAGCTACCAAAGAAGCCCATAAAAGCGAATACGGAGAGTACCAATACTCTGGTAGAAGGAATTGACATGGTTCCTTCCTTCTTGCTACAAAAATATGAATTGGCTTAAATGTAACTTTTTAAGTGTGTTTACTACTGAGCTTTAAAGGAAGAAGGAATGAAAATAAAAGCCAAAAGGAAAGCACAAGCTGACAGCATGACAGCCCTTAAAGTGTACACATTGTGAAATGTGATTCCAGCACCTTTATATGGATAGGAGATAGAACACAAACAAAGAAAGTCACTAAACCACAAGGGAAGAAACAAAATAGTTTTTGCTTAGTAAACGAACTAATATATATTTGAATAGTAAACGAACGGATAAAATCTACAAAAACAATTGGAAAACAAGTAAAAAGATGGCACGTATTTGTTACTAATTACTTTAAATGTTACTGGATTAAGTGCTCCAAACAAAAGACATAGAGTGACTGATTGGATGAAAAAACAATAAACTTCAGTATGTTTCCTACAAGTGATCTACTTTAGGCCGAATACATATACAGGCTGAAAATGATGGGATGGAAAATGTTACTTCATGCAAACAGAAGTGACAATAGCAATGCTCATATCAGACAAAATAGACTTTAAAACAAAGGCTATAACAAAAGACAAAGAAGCACTTTATATAATGATAAAGGAGTCAGTACAAGAGGATATTACACTTACATATATGCATCCAATACATAAGCACCTAAATATATAAAGCAAATACTAACAGACATAAAAGGAAAAGCTGACAATAATACAATAATAGTGAGACTTTGACATCCTACTTACACCAAGGGAGAGATCATCCAGGCAGAAAACTGGTAGGAAACGGTGATCTTAAATGACACAATGGACCAGTTGGACTTGATAGGTATCTATAGGATATAACATCCCAAATCAGCAGAATATAAATTCTTTTCAAGTGCACATGGATGAGTTCTCTAGGGTAGATCACATGCTAGGCCACAAAGCAAATCTCAACAAATTTAAGAGGATAGAAACTAGATGAAGCATTTTTTTCCAACCACAGCAGGATGAAACCACAAATCAATTACAGTTAGAGGAAAATGAGAGAAGCACAAACACATGGAGACTGAACAGCACGTTACTAAAAAAGTAAAAAGGAAATCAAGAAGGAATTCAGAAATATCTCAAGATAAATGACTTGAAGACACAGCACTCCAAATCTGTGAGATACAGCAAAAGCTGTTCTAAGAGGGAAATTTATAGTGATATAGGTCTTCCTAAAAAAAAACAAGAAAAAAATCCCAAACGACCTAAGCTACTACCTAAAGGAATTAGAAAAAGAAGAATTAAAACCCAAAGTCAACAGAAGGGAGGTAATAATAAATCAAAGAGGAAAAAAAATTAGTTAGAGATTGAAAAAAACAAAACAAAACAGGAAATATCAGTGAAAACAAGAGTTGAGTTTTTGAAAAGATAAAATTAATAAACCTTTAACCAGTCTCATGAAGAATGAAAGATAGGGGACCCAAGTAAACATAATAAGAAATAAGAGAGGAAAGCTAACAACTGATAACACAGAGATACAAAATATCGTAAGAGAATGCTATGAACAGTTATATGCCAATAAATTGGACAACCTAGAAGAAATGTACACATTTCTAGAAACATACAGCTTGCCAAGACTGAATCAAGAAGAAACAGACAATTTGAAGACAATGAACACTACTAGTAAAATAGAATTTGTAATTAAAAAAAAAACAAAACTACCAGCTAACTAAGGTCCATGACTGGATGGCTTCACTGGAAAATTCTCCCAAATGTATAAAGAAGAGTTAATACCAATCCTTCTCAAAATATTCCAAAATCACTGAAAAGGAGGAAATACTCCCAAATTGATTTTATGAGACCACCATTACCTGATACCAAAACCAGACAAAAACACTACAAAAAAAGAAAATTATAGGCCATTGATATAGAAAATACATAATATTAGTTCACCAATCTACAAAAAAGTATATGCCATGATCTAGGTGGCTTTACTCCAGAGATGCAAGGATAGTTCAATATTTGCAAGTCATAAGTGTGATGCACCATTAACAAAAGGAATGGTAAAAAGCCACATGATCCTCTCAATAGATCCAGAAAAACCATTTGACAAAATTCAACATCCATTTATGATTAAAAAAAAAAACAACAAACTTGCATCAAAGTGGGTATAGAGGGAATATATTTCAACATAATAAAGGCCACAGCCAACGTCATACTCAACAGTGAAAAACTGAAAGCTTTTCCTATAAATTCAGAAACAAGATGGGGATTCTCACTCTTGCTAGTTCTATTTAAATGGTATTGGAAGTACTCGCTACAGCAGTCACATGAGAAAAAAAAAAGGTAGAGAAGAAGTAAAATTCACTATTTGCAATGACATGATAACTATATACAGGAAACTAAAAGTCTCTATCCCAAAACTATTAGAACTAATAAGTGAATTCAGCAAAGTTGGAAGATACAATATTGATATACAGAAATATGCTGCTTTTCTATACACTAATAGCAAGCTATCAAAAAGAGAAAGTAGAGAACAATCCTGTTTAAAAATTGCATCAAAAAGGATAAAATACCTAGGAATAAGCTTAACCAAGGAGATGAAAGACTTATCTTCTGGGAAGTATGAAACATTCATAAAGGTAATTGAAGATGATACAAAGAAGTGGAAAGATAACTCATGCTTTTGAATTAAAAGAATTAATATTGTTAAAGTGACCACACTACTCAAAGCAATTTGCAGATTTAATTCAGTCTCTGTAAAAGTACCCATGACATTTTTCACAGAACTAAACAGATAATCCTAGAATTCGTATGGAACCACAAAGAACGTGAATTGCTAAAGCAGTCTTGAGAAGAAAGAACAAAGTTGGAGGTACCACTCTCTCAGATTTCAAGCGATACTATAAAGCTACAGTAATCAAAACAGCTTGGTACTGGTACAAAATCAGACTTAGAGATCAATGGAACTAAACCCATACACATATGTTAATCTATGACAGTTAATCTATGACAAAGGAGACAAGAATATACAATGGCAAAAATGGAATCTCTTCAATAAGTGGTGCTGGGAATACAGGACAGCTACATGTGAAAGATCAGAACATCACCTCCCACTCTGTATAAAAGTAAACTCAAAATGGATTAAAGACCTAACTGTGCAACCTGAAACTATAAAGCTCCTAGAAGAAAACATAGTAACAGCATTCTGTAACATAAATTATAGCAATTTTATTTGGATATGGCTCCCAAAGGAAAAGAAAACAAAAAGTAAACAAATGAGGCCTAATTAAACTTAAGAGCTTTTGCATAGCAAAGGAAACCACCAATAAAAAGGACAATCTGTTGGATGGGAAAAAATATTTGCTCTTGATATGGCTGATAGGTCAAAATATATAAATAGCTGATACAACTCAGTATCTCAAAAGCAAACCAATTATAAAATGGGCAAAAGACCTGAGTAGACATTTTCCCAAAGAATACACATAGCTAACAGGCACATGAAAAGGTGTTTAACATTGCTAATTGTTAGAGTAATGCAAATCAGAACAATGAATAATCACCTCACCTCACACCTGTCAAGAGTGATTTTTATCAAAAAGCCAGCAAATAATAAATGTTGGAGAGGATATAGAGAAAAGAAAACCCTTGTACACTGACTGGTGGGAATGTAAATTGATGTAGCCACTTTGGAACAGTATGGAGATTAGTCAAAAAAACTAAAAATAGAGCTACAGTATGACCCCGTAATTCCATTCCTGTATGTATATCCAGAAAAAAGGAAAACACTAATTCAAAAAGAGACATATACACCAGTGTTCATAACAGCACTATTTACAATAGCCAAGATATAGGAGTAACCTTAGTGTCCATCAAGAGATGACTGAATAAAGAAAATGTGGCATATATGTATGCAATGTTACTCAGCCTTAAAAAAGAAGGAAATTCTCTTTGCAACAGCATGGTTAAACCTTGAGAATATTACAGTTAGTGAAATAAGTCAAATAGACAAAGACAAGTACTATGTGATGTCACTTATATATGAAATCTAAAATATGATACAAACACATGTATTTAGGAAAACAGAAATAGACTCTCAGAAAATGAACTAGTGGTTACTGGAGGGAAGAGGGAAGGGGGAGGGGCAAATTAGGAATTAGGGGCAAATTAGGGGGTTATAAGGTACAAGCTACTACATATAAAATAGATAAGCAACAAGGATATATTGTATAGTGCAGGGATTTATAGTTATTATGTTGTAATAACTTTTAATGGAGTGTAATGTGTAAAAATACGGAATCACTTTGCTGTACACCTGAAACTATATAATATTGTAAATCAGCTACACTTTAGTTTAAATAAGCAGCAAAATATGCCTAATTGAAAATAGCCTTGAAGACTCAAATATACATCTGAGGAGATGATTTAGAGTGAAATGTGAAGAAATGGACATTGAGAGTATTGAAGAGTGATTAACAAATATGGAGCATAGAATGAAAAAGTACACTGTACCTTTAGTAGACATTTGAGAAGGAGATAAAGAAATCCTTGAGAAGCTGTTTTTGAAAAGATGATGGTTGAGAGTGATCCACAGTTGAGGACATAACGTGTCTGTAGATTGGTACACACTGAATACCTAGCAGAAGAGAGAAATCCATACCCAGTGGAACTCCTAACTCAAAATAGAAAATCTGAATAGCAGTCAAGAGGAAACATGATTTCTGAAGTTGTTACTTAGATGAACAGTAAGTTTTTCATTAGCAGTAGTAAATATATAAAATTGATATAATCTCTTTAATATGACAGAATAACTATAAATTGCAAATTATCTCCTTAGATGGTCTTTTAAGAACAAGGACAAAATAAAGGTATTTTCAGACAAATAAAGACAGATTTTTCTACCCATATATTTTGACTGGCACAAAACCCGATGTAGAGATAAATGGAACAGACTAGAGCCCCCAGAAATAAAAACATGCTTGTATGTTAATCTGTGACAAAGGAGACAAGAACATACAATGGCGAAAATGGAATCTCTTCAATAAGTGGTGCTGGAAATACTGGACAGCTACATGAGAAAGATCAGAACATCACCTCCTGCTCTATATAAAAATAAATTAAAAATGGAGTAAAGCTAACTGTATGACCTGAAATTATAAGACTCCTAGAAAAGAACATAGGCACAGCACTCAATACAAGAAAAGGATATTACAGTTACTAACATATATGCACCCAGTACACAAGCTCCTGAATATATAAAGCAAATACTAACAGACGTAAAGGGGGAAACTGACAATACTACAGTAATAGTGAGACTTTAACATCACACATACATCAAGGGGGAGAGATCATCCAGGCAGAAAACTGGTAGGAAAACAGTGATCTTAAATGATGCAATGGGCCAGTTGGACTTGATAGATAGGATATAACATCCCAGATCAGCAGAATACAAATTCTTTTCAAGTGCACATGGATGAGTTCTCTAGGGTAGATCACACACTAGTCCACAAAGCATATCCCAACAGATTTAAGAGAAGTATGTTGACTTTCTCAATAAATGTAAGAAATTACAATAAGCAAAGAATTTCAGGTTGATCAATATAAACATGGACTATAACACTAACAAAGGGTAATTGTTTATTTTAGGATGCTGGGGAAAAATGAACAAAAATGCTAGATAAGAATAACAGGGGAATCATTGGAGTGAAAACTTCTGAGACCTTGGTTTACTGGGGAGGAGGATGTAAAATGGATTGTTTAAAAATTTAAGGCATATTGTGCATTTTAAATTTTAAATAAAAGAAATGGAATGTATACTAGCTTGTAGTGGGAAGGAAAATTAAACTAAATCCAGTAGAAGGAAGCAGAGAAGGCAATGGCAACCCACTCCAGTACTCTTGCCTGGAAAATCCCATGGATGGAGGGGCCTGGTAGGCTGCAGTCCATGGGGTCGTGAAGTCGGACACGACTGAGTGACTTCACTTTCCCTTTTTACTTTCATGCATTGGAGAAGGAAATGGCAACCCATTCCAGTGTTCTTGCCTGGAGAATCCCAGGGACGAGGGAGCTTGGTGGGCTGCCGTCTATGGGGTTGCACAGAGTCGGACACGACTGAAGTTACTTAGCAGCAGCAGTAGAAGGAAGAAAACAGAAAAAATTGATAGAATGATCATAGGATAGATATAAGGGGATTAAGCTCCCCATTTTATATATATATATATTTCTCTTCTTGTATAAAAAGTAATAAAATCTAACTCCAGCCATTAAAAACTGAAAAATTTTAA
Source organism: Cephalophus harveyi (assembly GCA_006410635.1). Taxonomy (NCBI): domain Eukaryota; kingdom Metazoa; phylum Chordata; class Mammalia; order Artiodactyla; family Bovidae; genus Cephalophus; species Cephalophus harveyi. The sequence goes on from SJYT01024402.1 coordinate 1,416,119, forward strand.
AGTTTAATGTGAATAAAATGTTGAAAAAGGTAATTAAACTGGCAAATTAAGATTAATATCAGATGAACCTCGTGGCTCAAATGGTAGATAATCCACCTACAATGCAGGAGACCCGGATTTGATCCCTGGGTCAGGAAGATCCCCTGGAGAAGGGAATGGCTACCCAGTCCAGTATTCTTGCCTGGGGAATTCCATGGACGGAGAAGCCTGACAGGATACAGCTCATGGGGTCTCAAGAGTCCAACATGACATTGACTGAGCATGCCCACATGAACATAGGCTGCTCTCAACTGGACGCGATGTTGGCTTCTCTGTTAAGAATAATAAGAAAATAATAAAATAAGTAAAATTAAAAAATAAAGATAAGGAATACTGGAACAAGTAAAGTAAGTTTTATTCAGTGGACATGTACAGAATGTATACTCAAAACAGAATATGCTGTTTTTGAACATATGTAGAGTAGTTCAGCTAAAGTACAGTTAAGATATAAATTTGCTGCTCTGAATACACATAGTAGAAAACAAGGGACTAAGAATTAATTAGAAAAAAAACCCCGATGTAAGTTGAATTTTACAACTTAAATTTAACAGGTAAACATAAGGAACGTAGAAGGAAGAAAATAATGAAAATTAGAGCAGGTGATAAGGAAATGGAAAAACAAAAACAGGAAACATCAGTGACACCAAAAGCTGGTCCTCTGAAAAGAATAGAATATGTTTAGGATGGGGCCGTGGTACATGGGAAGAGGAACAAAGGGCTCTGAAGTAACTGTTAGTAGGTTAGGCAGAAAATCTGGAGTTGTGTTGCAGAAGCCAAGAGAATAAAGAAAGAGCAAGCAGCTGTGTCAAATGCAACTGTTGGGTTTTTCGACATAAAAGTGACTGGTACCCTTGACAAAACTAGTCCCAGTGAAATGGTGGAGACAATTCTGCTTGGAGTGGGTTGAAGCAAAGATGGGGAAGTGACAACAGTAATTTACCAGCAGTCACAAAAGCTTCTTTTGATAACTATTTTTATGTGTAGAGAGGGCTTCCCTGGTGGCTCAGATAGTAAAGAGCCTGCCTGTAATGCAGGAGATCTGGGTTTGATCCCTGGGTCATGAAGATCCCCGGCAGAAGGGAATGACTACCCACTCTAGTATTTTTGATGGAGAATTCCATGGACAGAGGAGCCTGATGGCTACAGTCCATGGGATTGCAAAGAGTCAGACACAACTGAATGACTTAACATTTTTATGTATAGGAAGTAGAGTTAGAAGGGGCATATAGTTACAGGACAATTCCCTCTTTTAAAATGAGATACAGGAGTATGTTTATGTGATATTGGACAGTCCGTTTGAAAACTGATGATTCAGGTGAACAAGAGTAAGTTTAGGAACAAAACCCCTGAAAAGGTAACGTTAAATGGGATCCATAGTATGGAAGGTGAGTTGGTTTTCTGGTAACAGGAAGGACATTTCACAAAAGTTGTGGATAGGTCGTAGTTTTGATGTGGGTAAAACACTGAGTAGCTCTCTAATTGTTTCTGTATTATTAATGAACTATAGAAACATCCTTTGGCAAGTGAGGATGTAAGAGGAGGGAGGAGAAAGTGTGAAATGAGGGTTTTAAAGGGTAAAATTAGTGTTCTCAAAGTATAAAAGATTGTCAGATGATGTTGAGTCCTCATTTGGGATTTGTGGCCAAAAATGTAAGTGAATCGAGTACCCCACTTGTAAATGTGTCTCTTAACGATGTTGAACGATGTTGAGCGGGTACTGAGTTGGAGCATGATTGAGTTTCACAACAATGAGGGTTTGCCATGCAAATGTGAGAGAGGTACTGAGAAGCAGAGGAGTCAAGGAATTTTGTAAAGGAGCAGGTACAGTAGAGAATCATAGTGTATTGCCTGGGTGAGGAGACACAAGAAGACATGACCGAGATGTATGGTGGTGAATGAGGAAGGGTCAGTGAACTAGAAGTTTTGAGGTTGAAGAAAACTGAATATTCCAGTGCAAGACTATTTGAATATTCTGGGGACAAGAGCTAATGGGACATAGCTTTGACTGTACAGACCTTTGTCTGCAAAGTGATGTCTTTGCTTTTTAATCCACTGTCTAGGTTTATCATAGCTTTCCTTTCAAGGAGCAAGTATCTTTCAGTTTCATGGCTGCAGTCACCGTCTGCAGTGATTTTCCATTTTTTCCCCCTCTATTTACCCTGAAAATATAGAAGGTATGTGCTGTGTGTGCCAAGTTGCTTCATTCATGTCCGACTCCTTGCTGGACTGTAGCCCACCAGGCTCCTCTATCCATGGGATTCCCCAGGCAAGAATACTACAGTGGGTTGCCATTCCCTTTTCCATGGGATCATCCTGACCCAGGGATGGAACCTGTGTCTCTTACGTCTCTTGCATTGGCAGTGGGTTGGTTCTTTACCATTAGTGTCACCTGGAAAGTCCCTAGACAAACTGTAGGCAGTGGTTATAGACAAATGGTTAAAGAAAATTGGGCTTGGGTGAGTGAAGAGACAATGTGTTAACAAATAAAAGATCGAGTATTCTGCATTTGGAGTTTGGCCAGGCAGCTGTTAATTGTGTTCTGTTTACTTCTAAATGTTCTAGATTTCAGAATTTCACTGATAATTTTTTTAAATAAGCAAAAATAAGAACTTTTTTATTTGTCAAGTAAGTGGGAAAAAACTCACCATGAGTTACCAACATAATTACTTAAAAGAAAGGACAGCTAACTATGAGTAGAAGGGCAGAGCCTCAAAATAGAGAACAGTCCTTTTAACAGAGAACATTTGGCAGTCTTACACCGACAATGTATATTCATTCACATACATACACAAATATGCAGTCCTTAGTTTGCTGAGGACCTATGTAAACTTCCACCTGTTGGGGAGTATTTCAGAAACACCTGCCTTGCTCATTTGAGGACCTTGGCAGTAACCTAGTTTGTCTCTTGGTGATACTGTTATCAACAAAAACAGTAGCTAAGGGAGAAGGTTAGCATAATGAATTAAGGAATTTGAAGTTCCACATTCGAATCATCTGATGATTTCCATTGAACGGTTGGTACCTTTACAGACTCCCCACTTTGCCCAATCCAATTATTTTCTGCACAAATCCCCACTTCCTCCTCATACTGCATTTAAGCAGGCCAGAGATAGGCGCAAAACTCAGATATAAATTTCTTGACTGGGTAGGACTGTCTTTCACTGCTGTATCTATGGAATGCAGGTCATAGCATATTGCTCAATAAATGAGATGAATTTCAGTGAAGTAATCTACTCCAAGGGCAACACCTAATAGTGGAAGGAAAAAATCCTTTCAAGCTATAAATTAGTATAATTCTTGGTTTTGGTGAATAGTAAATAAGATCTGCAAAGACTATGAGGATAATTATTTCAAGATATAACATCGAAGCCTGAATTATTTACCTGAATTCATTACCTAGATAATATTGGCTGCCATTTATTGAATGCTTACAACGTACATCTCCCTGTGTTGTGTGTTCTTCGTCCATTGACTCAACAGCTATTTATCAAGTTTCTACTTGTGTGTATTGTGCACTGCTTCTAGGTACCAGAGCTGTGGAAGTAAGACAGACGAGATTTTTTATTATACTTTTAATGGGGAGGTCATATGAAAACAAGTAACTTTTAAAATAATTTTAGATAGTAGTAAGTGATATGAAGGTAATAATGGAGAGTTAAACAATGGGGAGAAACTGGTGGGAGAATCTCAGACATGGTGGTTGGAGAAGGCCCTCAGTGCTGGTGCGAGATGGTTGAACATAGCGCTTTGAAACAGGTCTTGGTATCACCCTGCTTCCCAGGGCAAGTCACTTGCCCAAGGTTGCACAGCTGTTAAGTCCCAGGGCCAGGATTCAAGCCAGGCAGCCCCACTCCAGACCCATTTCCCTTAATCGCTATGCTAGAGTTTGTGGACCTGAATTATCAATCATGTTTTCCATGGAAATATTTTCTTTGAACTCAGCCATTTTTTTGCTTTAAAAACTGATAACCCACTTTCTCCAGACTGACTGCTCTCCTCCTTCACGCACCGTCTTCCTTTGGGCCATTTCATTGTAAATCAGCACTTCTGTTTGAGGACAGCAGTAGAAAAGAGAAGGGCTGCCAAATGAAAATGGATTACATGCTTATTCATTAAAAACATTAGTTTGCTGAGGGACAGAGTAGAAACTATTGCATTAAATGGCTTTTAAGTAGCCTGTGGATTTAATTTCTCTCTGTTCTCTGTAATTTTAATTTAATACAAGTGCTTTAGAGTCTTTGGTTTATGATTCTTTGGCCTGTAACTTCTTTTTGTGGCGTAGAGTTTGAAACTCTGTTTAACTGAAGGCTGTGTGTAATCTAACGAGGATCAGAGACTGCATGGAGGAAGCCCCATCTCAGGTCTTATATTTTTGGATGTTTACTTGTTCATTTCACACATGAAAGTAGGCCAGGTATCTTGTACAAGATATTTTGTTGGATGAGAGAGAAGCCTATCAGCATCTCCTTGGAGATGTACAATTAATTATTTAATTATAGTGATAATTGCTAGAAAGGTGAAAGACCAGATGTATATGCAAATTATTTCCTATATATATTTTCTGAATAGGTCTCATGTGGTACAAGAGGGATGAAAGAAGATTTACTGAATTATAGCTCAGGTGGCCTGAGAGTAACTGTCTGATGCTGGGAAACAGCTCTAGTGGGTAGAAAAATGGTACCCTGTGTATACCTGTTACTAATTAATTGCTGTCTCATATCAAAATTGTTTGTATTAGTTTTTCCCGCTAACTTCTTATATTTAGAGTCATTTCTTATAATCATGGGGGCTTCCCAGGTGGCTCAGTGGTAAAGAATCTGCCTGCCAAGCAGGAGAGCTGGGTTTGATCCGTGCGCTGGGAAGATCCCTGAAGAAGGGACTGGCAACCCACTCCAGTATTCTAGCCTGAAGGATTCCATGGACTGTATGGGTTTGCAAAGAGTTGGATACGACTGAGCGACTTTCACTTCACTTCACTTACAGTCATGTTCCTTCAGCAATTGTAGGTTCTCAATTAAATGAAGAAAAGTTATGACCAACCTAGATAGCATATTCAAAAGCAGAGACATCACTTTGCTGACTAAGATCTGTCTAGTCAAGGCTATGGTTTTTCCTGTGGTCATGTATGGATGTGAGAGTTGGACTGTGAAGAAGGCTGAGTGCCGAAGAATTGATGCTTTTGAACTGTGGTGTTGGAGAAGACTCTTGAGAGTCCCTTGGACTGCAAGGAGATCCAACCAGTCCATTCTGAAGGAGACCAGCCCTGGGATTTCTTTGGAAGGAATGATGCTAAAGCTGAAACTCCAGTACTTTGGGCACCTCATGCGAAGAGTTGACTCATTGGAAAAGACTCTGATGCTGGGAGGGATTGGGGGCAGGAGGAGAAGGGGACCACAAAGGATGAGATGGCTGGATGGCATTACTGACTTGATGGACGTGAGTCTGAGTGAACTCCGGGAGTTGGTGATGAACAGGGAGGCCTGGCGTGCTGCGATTCATGGGGTCGCAAAGAGTCAGACACGACTGAGCCACTGAACTGAACTGAACAATGTAATGTTGTAGTTTACAGATTTCGTCCTGTCATTACTATTTTTTTCATCTTGAAGTCATACTATTTTTTTCATTTTTAAGAGAGTTTATTCAAATTCTAAAGGGGGAATCCTCTAAAATAATTTCTTCTTTATTTTCTTTATTCTCATTCTCTTCTTTGCAAAATTACCTCTCTTTTTTTCTCTTTCTGTGTTTTTTGAGGGAGGACCATTCCTTATTATAATTTCGGCCAGTACAAAGATAACCTATTTTATGTAAAAGTATATAAAATTCCAAGTGTGTGCCATTCTACTTTTATATCTCAGTAAGACATTGTTTACAGCAGTTCTTGAATAGAATAGTAGATGTGAAAAATGACTGGAATTTAAGGGAGAAATTAAATTACTACATTTTAATCACATCTGTTAGATATTTTCCCATTCCTCTCTAACTGAGCATTTAAACTGTAAAATAGATGATCACTTTTCTTAGCCATGACCATCACTTGGAGCCTGTGAATATCTTTGATTAGCTAATGACTGATTTCCGGTGGTGCCGCAATAGAGAAGTTATTCTGGGAGCCACCAAAATTCTGATGATGAAGTTGAGAGCACTATTTTGATACCCTCTTTGGTAAACTGGTCCATGATCTCAGTTTGTTGACGTTTTCCTCAGGGTTTTGTAGGTATAGAAGGAAATGCTGAAAGATGAAAGTGTGCTTTTACTTGCATTATTCTGTGAGGGCTGCGTGCATGGGGAGACCTTGGTCTTGTGTCTACTGCAAAGAGGGGCATTTGAAGCAACAGATTATACTGAAGTGGGTGGAGGGAAGGCCTCCCCAGCCCAGAAGCTCCAGTCAAGGAAACTGCCCAGGTCTTGGTGGCCAGTGAGCAGTACAAATGGGATTTCTCCTTGTCCACACCCTTAAGAATTCTCATTCTTTGCTCTCTTCCTCTCTCTGTCTTGTTTTTAACTATTGGCAAGACTGGATAACCATAAGCCTCTGGCAGAGCCTGCCCTGCAGGTGAATGAGAGCTGATAAGGATGTGTGTTCTCTCTAAGTGCTCACCTCTGAAAGGGTTCAGAAGGACTGCTTTTACTATTTTCAGATACAGTTAATGTTGGGATAGGAGGAACATTTAGAGAGGTAACTTAGCCTTCTAGTGAAGGGCATAGGCGTTAGTGTAAGCTGGACCTGGCCTTGAATCCTACAGCTGCCATTTGCTAGGTGTGTGGCCCACTGGCAGTTTGTTTTGCTTGCTAAGTTTCTAGTTTCTTATCTATAAAGTGGGCTTCCCTGGTGGCTTAGAGGTTAAAGCGTCTGCCTCCAATGCGGGAGACCCGGGTTCGATCCCTGGGTCGGGAAGATCCCCTGGAGAAGGAAATGGCAATCCACTCCAGTATTCTGCCTGGAGAATCCCATGGACAGAGAAGCCTAGTAGGTTACAGTCCACGGGGTCACAAAGAGTCGGACACGACTGAGTGACTTCACCTTTATCTATAAAGTGGGTAATGTAATCCACTTCTCAAGTTTACCCTAAGGATTAAATAAAATCATGTCTAATTAAGCACTCATCACAGAGGACATGGTCAATATTGAATAAAAGCAGAGACATTACTTTGCCGACTAAGGTCCGTCTAGTCAAGGCTATGGTTTTTCCTGTGGTCATATATGGATGTGAGAGTTGGACTGTGAAGAAGGCTGAGCGCCGAAGAATTGATGCTTTTGAACTGTGGTGTTGGAGAAGACTCTTGAGAGTCCCTTGGACTGCAAGGAGATCCAACCAGTCCATTCTGAAGGAGACCAGCCCTGGGATTTCTTTGGAAGGAATGATGCTAAAGCTGAAACTCTGGTACTTTGGCCACATCATGCGAAGAGTTGACTCATTGGAAAAGACTCTGATGCTGGGAGGGATTGGGGGCAGGAGAAGAAGGGGACGACAGAGGATGAGATGGCTGGATGGCATCACTGACTCAAACGCGAGTCTGGGTGAACTCCGGGAGTTGGTGATGGACAGGGAGGCCTGGCGTGCTGCGATTCATGGGGTCGCAAAGAGTCGGACACGACTGAGCAATTTAACTGAACTGAACTGTTTCTATTATTGAACTGGTAGTGATGTTATTCCTGTTTTCAGGGATTATGAGTAGATGCCAATGTATTCTGGTCATAGTAGAGTTAGGACAAAAAGAGCGAGGAGCAGCCAGAGGAGAGAACCACCATTGAAAACATAAATATAAGCTGTTTAGTCTTCATTGGTCTGTTAATGGATAATCTTGAGCACACCATTTCACGATAGCTCTAACCACTAGCATTTTCTAGTCTGGATCTTCATCTGTACACCAAACTAGTTGTGCTTAAAACTGTTACTGATCAAGCACATTATTCCTTGTGAACCATTGCTAGGGATTTATTTTATTTCATTTTGAAAGAGGAAGTGATACGAGTGTTATATTGATAAATACACTGTGCTTGCCATGCTCGGTAAATATGGTTTTTAGTTTGATGTAGTCCAGTTTGTTTTTGCTTTGTTGCCTTTGCTTTTGATATCAGATCCTAAAATTGAAGGTAAAAACATCAACATATAGGAGGTATTCAGTTAATGTTTGGTGAATATTCAGGCAGAATTTACCTTGTCACTAATGGAAACTAACTTACTCAATAGTCTTTTTACTTAAATATTTTTTTATGACTGGTAATGCATTCAAATGAGTGAAAATTTTTTAAAGTTCAAAAAAGTATGCCTTTTGCTTAGTCTAGTCCCTTGTCATCATAAGTTTTTTCCAGGGATATTTTATTAATATGAGCAGATATACATCTCCTCCCACCAGACTTTACACATGGGGCAGCCCTTGATTTGTTTTAAGACTATATCCTGGAGGTTATCCCATATCACTACATAAAAGTCTGCTTTAAAAAATTGCTTCGTACTCTACTATATGGATATGTTTAACCATGTTTCCTATTGATGGCTATTTAAGTTGTTTCTGGCTTTCTGTTATTATAAATGTTATGTTGCAGTGAGTCAGTCTATCTTATAAATGTCACCTCACGTTTGGGAGTTTATTTGTATGCTAAGTTTTTTTTGAGTAGTGTCGGATTGCTACCTCATAGAGAAAGTTTGTAAGAAGCCTCTAACAGGTCATAATAAATATTTGTGCTTTACCTGAGAGGAAAGGAAGGATAGTTAGGGTTGCTGCTGCTGCTGCTAAGTCGCTTCAGTCGTGCCTGACTCTGTGCGACCCCATAGACGGCAACCCACCAGGCTCCCCCGTCCCTGGGATTCTCCAGGCAAGAACACTGGAGTGGGTTGCCATTTCCTTCTCCAATGCAGGAAAGTGAAAGGAAAGGAAGGATAGTTAGGGTTGCTGCTGCTGCTGCTAAGTCGCTTCAGTCGTGCCTGACTCTGTGCGACCCCATAGACGGCAACCCACCAGGCTCCCCCGTCCCTGGGATTCTCCAGGCAAGAACACTGGAGTGGGTTGCCATTTCCTTCTCCAATGCAGGAAAGTGAAAAGTGAAAGTGAAGTCGCTCAGTTAGGGTAGGCTCTTGTAAAGTAAGCCTTTTAATATTGAATGCTTCTTTAGGCCTCTTCAGAAACCTGAATAGCTGCCTAAAAGCTGGAATTGTTGCTCTGGTGTTTCCTCCTATTTTAAAACAACTCTTACAAAGATTGTATTTTTGATATCAGAAACACTGAAAGATATTTTTTCCATTTTAGTATATGACAAGGTCATTACAGCATGTTCCAGTGTTGATTATATGCCAGACAACATGTTAAATGCTTTGTTTCATGTAATTCTCCCTTTCATGTAATACCTCCCTTTGAGGTATAGGTAATGCTGCCATTTTATAGATGACTCAGCTGAGGCTTAGTGAAGTGACTTCCCAAAGGTCACAGAGCTGTTAAGTGTTATAACGACACTTAGATCCTAGGTCTGTCTAGTTTTGAAGCTTATTTTCTTAATGCCCACATGACTCCTACTTTCTCTCAATTTGTATTTACCTGGTGTTTTGGTACATTCTGTTACTTTTAACTTTTTTTACTCCATTTGTGTTAAAAGTGTCTCTTACAGGCAGCACAGAGGTGAATTTAGGCGTACCCCTGGAGAATCCCATGGACAAAGGAGTCTGGTAGGCTACAGTCCATGGATTCACAGATTTGGGCACGATTGAGTGACCAACACTCCCCCAGTGTAAAAGTCTTCCTTTTGAATAGTTATTTTAAATAACCCACTTATGCTCCGATGCTAGGATAGATTTAGCTTTGTTAAATTATTTTTATTTGAACCTTTTTAGTGCTGCTTGATGTTGTACATTGTCAGGCACTTTAGATACAATAGTGAATAAACTAGACAAATACCTCTCTTCTTACAGTGGGTGGAGGGGGGTGGAGGGAAAGCTAATACATTAATAAGTAAGTACAGCAGGGGAAATGTGGTATCAGATGGATCTGAATGAGCCTCACTGAGAGGGTGAGATTTGGGGAAAGATTGCTAAGGAAGTTGACCAGACAGGTGTCTGAGAGAAGAATGTTCCAGGCAAAGGGAATAGCTCAACCAAAGGTCATCCTATACAGGTGTGCCCCCATGCTTGAGGAGCAGCTGTGAGCCCACATTGGCTGAGCAAGGGGAGTGGAAAAGGTGGCGTGGTTGCAAGTGAATTCAGAGAGGTAGTAGGGGGCCAGAATTTGTGGGGCTGTTATAAGGACTTGGAGTTTTACTCTGAGTAGAATGGGGTAAATTTAGAAACAGTGACCTGTTAGGAAGCGAATGCAGTAATCTAGGTAGCTTCAGACTTGAGTGGTTGCAGTAGGGATGGTGGGAGTAGCTGGATTCTGGATATATTTTAAGGTAGAACCAACAAGATTTCCTGACAGAGTGACTGTAGGATGAGAGAGTTGGGGAGGGTTGGAAGGGTCCAAGCTAAGATGACCCTAGAATTTTGGGTCTGAGCACCAGAAAGGGTGGATTTGTCTTCACTGAGATGAAGAAGGCTGTGTTGGGGCAGGTTTTGTATGGGGGATGGAGATCAATTTGGGACAAGCTGAGGCTGGGGTACCAATAAACATCTATATGGACATGTCGAGGTGGCCGTCTAGAGTTGGGAGAGATAAATGGAGATAGAAATTTAGGAGCTGTCTATATATACAAGTTATTTCAAGCTATGAGGCTGAATAGGATCACCAAGGGAGTTAGTATAGTGTGGACAGAGAAGACAGGAATACTAAGATCTGAATTCCTAGAGCTTTCAGTATTAGGAACTGGAGAAGAAGGGAAGCAAACAGCAAACTCTGAAAAGGTGCAGTCAGGCGGGAGGAATACGTGAAAGCCAAGTAAAGAAGGAACTTAAGGGAAGGAAGGAGGGATCAACTCGTTCAAGAGGTGTGTGAGTCAAGATATTTTCTCTCTGTTCTGGTCTCTGATTTTCATCTCATTCCCCTTCCCCTCTTCATTGGATTTTTCTTGTGTGAGAGGTGGTCTAGAATAGTGATTAAGAATGTGACTCCTGGAGGTACACCCCCTGGGTTTCACTCTCAGCTCTGCTTTGTAATAGACAGCTGAGCGACACTGGGAGCCTGATCACACTGGCTCCTGTGTCCTTTTGACACAGATGCATTTTAATAATTGCCAGCTTTTTTTGCTTCTGGCACAAGATGTCCGGGGTTTATCTTGCAAATCTCCTGCCCGCCCCACCCAGACCTGGAATCAGCCAATTTTTTTTAATGAGAGTGCCATTGTAACTCGGTTATCTGTGTTATCAGGAAGTAGGCATTTTGCTAAAGTAAAAAAGCATGAGTTCATACTGATATTAGCACTTCAGATTTAATATTACATGATTTTACATTGATTTTATGATGACATTTTTAAATAACATGAATACGTAATTACTTACTTGCTTTATATATGCATATGTTCATATATAAAATATAGTCTCCAAAAAAATATCACTATTAATCAGACTACTAAATGGTATTTAACTGTTCTTTGCCTAAAAATGTTATTCCACTAAGAACATAGTCAAAATAGAGTTCTAAAGTCCTTAAAATAATGTTTTTCATTTTGTCTTACCAATTTGACATATCATTAAGTTCATTTGTTTTGTTTTAAATATTTCAAGATTACTTTTTACTTCTAGTTCTGATTTTGTTTGTCCAGTGTTTAAAATATTCACGAGGTTTCTAAACTGAAGCTGTGTCAGTTCAGTTCAGTCGCTCAGTCGTGTCCGACTCTTTGCGACCCCATGAATCGCAGCACGCCAGGCCTCCCTGTTCATCACCATCTCTCGGAGTTCACTCAGACTCACATCCATCGAGTCAGTGATGCCATCCAGCCATCTCATCCTCGGTCGTCCCCTTCTCCTCCTGCCCCCAATCCCTCCCAGCATCAGAGTCTTTTCCAATGAGTCAACTCTTCGCATGAGGTGGCCAAAGTACTGGAGTTT
>SJYT01024402.1:1428299-1469522 GCA_006410635.1 Cephalophus harveyi
AGGTGCCCAAAGTACTGGAGTTTCAGCTTTAGCATCATTCCTTCCAAAGAAATCCCAGGGTTGATCTCCTTCAGAATGGACTGGTTGGATCTCCTTGCAGTCCAAGGGACTCTCAAGAGTCTTCTCCAACACCACACTTCAAAAGCATCAATTCTTCATATTGTGTGGATCACAATAAACTGAAGCTGTGTAGCAAGGTATATTCAGCACAGTCTTACTTCCTCTCGTTCTTGTTCCCTCCCTCCCCTATAGGTAACCATTTTCATTAATTTTCAGTTTATCTTAGTGTTCTTTTGCAAATATAAGCAAATGTGTATATATGTTGTAGAGAAGGTTTAATTAAAGTGTTTGGTGGTTTTTTTTTCCCCTTCCTGTGTCCTAGAGTAATTCTTCATGATTTCTTCATAGTTCCCCCACCCCTCGCCTTTCTCCAGTGTCTAAGCATAGGGACAGTGCAGGAATCTTTTACTTAATAGTTCATCCTCCAAATGGGGAATTTTATCTAGGCTTGCTGTTTGCCCAAGAATGATGTATGTGGATTCTCCTTGACTTATTTCCCCTTTAGTGTAAGGAGGACTTGAGCTGACAGCTGGGTTTAAGTATACATGGGTTCCTATTCTCTTTTGCATCACTGGAAAAGACTCTGATGCTGGGAGGGATTGGGGGCAGGAGGAGAAGTGGACGACCGAGGATGAGATGGCTGGATGGCATCACTGACTCGATGGATGTGAGTCTGAGTGAACTCTGAGAGATGGCAATGAACAGGGAGGCCTGGCGTGCTGTGATTCATGGGGTCGCAAAGAGTCAGACACGACTGAGCGACTGAACTGAACTGAACTGAACTTTCAGTTCTTAGTAGCTTGAGAGAAGTGATGAGTGGTGAGGGGATTAAGATTGTGGTGGAGGTTGGGGCAAGCGGCGGCAGGCAGCCTCAGTTAAGGTGTATTTTTTTAGGACAGTTTTACTGAATTTTAAGAGTTTTAGAGTCATATCTAACCTGTAAGGAATACTCCTTTGATTTTGGTCATTCTGTCCTGAATGAGCAGATTTAAAACCCTTTAGCTAGTGAAGAAGCTGAGTTGGAGAAAATTAAAATGAGCTTACCACATGGTTCTTTTCAGTATCAGCTACTGCACCTGCCATTTCTTCTGTGCTCTGCCTATGCATCTGACCGTCAGCCCTCCTAGGTAGAGATTATTAATAAGGCCCTTCTGAAACTATTCACTTACCATTTTTTAAAGCTTGAGGAATAGGGTTGTGGTTACATTATTATACTCTAACTTGGTTCTTTCATATTTTCTACCAAAGGGTTATACTGAAGAAGTTATACAAAGTACCATCACTTACCATTTGCCCCCAAAAGCTTTACTTCAAATTATAATTTTTAAAAATGTCTCTAACTACATTTATAGTTTATTGCACCTGAGTTTTAAATCCCAATAATGGAATTTGTTATTGGATTGAATGTAGGTAAGTTATTCAACCAGTTAACTGGATGGCATCACTGGCTTGATGGATGTGAGTTTGAGTGAACTCTGGGAGTTGGTGATGGACAGGAAGGCCTGGCGTGCTGTAATTCATGGGGTCTCAAAGAGTCAAACACTACTGAGCAACTGAACTGAACGTATGGTACCTAGTGGACATTCAGTAAATGCTGGTTCCTTCATCCCTGGTGCATTCTCTTAGATAAACCTAAAAAAATAACTATAGCTTGTTTCATTATATTGAAGAGTTAATGTATTTACATAATATTATAACATTTCAAATATTTTAAAAGATACATTAGAAAAAGAAAGTGGTCCCTCTATTTCTTTTTCCTGATACCCTGGTTCCTACCTGAAGTAAGAACTACTTACATTTAGGTCACGTGTGTAATCTGGAGATCTTCTTTTCTTATCAAAGCTTGTGGATGGTTGTACATGGGTACACACACATACAAAAACAGACCTACCATACGTACATGCATAGCCAGTTCCCTATTGATGAACATTGATGCTTGTTTTAGCTTTTACTATTACAGAAAGTGCTACGATACATTACTTTGTATGCTCTTTTCTTTCTGACTCATTAGTGATCATTTGTATAGAATAAATTACTAGAAGTAAGATTTCTAGTCTAATTGTAGGAATTTCTTTGATAGGTGTGACCAAGTTTCTTTTATATAGAGACTGTATTAGTTTTCATTCATCTGTGCTATATGAGTGTGCCTATTTCTACTATAGCTTTAGCAGCTAATGCTGTCAAATTCTAATCTGAGAAATGAGGGATAGTGTTTCATTGTAGCTTAACAAATTTGTATTTGACTTGTTATGATTGTTATATGAAAAATATTAATGCATTCAAAAATGATGTATTTGTTCTTTCCATGAACTGTTTGTACCTATCCTTTGTTTATTTTCATTTTCTCTTTGAAAAAAAATTGTTTTTAATGATTTGCCAGAGGTTTTAGTATTTAAAAAATGAACCATTTGCCTGCCACATGTTACAAGTATCTTCTTGGTTTATTATTTCTCTTTTTACTCGGGTTTGAGGAGAGGGTTTTTTTTTTAAATTTTAGATTAATTTTTTATTGAGGTAATTTTGGTTTATAACATGTAAGTTTCATGTGTACAGTGTTATATTTCACTTCTGTATAGCATCCATGTGCTCACCACTATAAGTTTAGCCTCTATCTGTCACCATGCAGTTGATCCCCTTTACCCGCTTTCCCCTCTCCTTCCCATCCTTCCCCTCTGGTAACAGCTACTCTGTTCTCTGTGTATTTGCTTTTGTTTGGTTCTGTTTGTTCATTTGTTTTATTTTTTATATTTCACATTTAAGTGAAAATCACACTGTATTTATCTTTCAATTTCACGATACTCTCAAGATCCATCCATGTTGCCACAGGTGGCAAGATTGCATTCTTTTCTATGACTGAACGCTTATCCCACTGCATATACGTATACCTACCGCAGTTTCTTTGTCCATTCATCTACTAATGGACTCTTAGGGTGTTTCCATGTCTTGGCTCTTATAAATAATCCTGTTACAAACATGGGAGAGCACATATCTTTTTGAGTTAGTGTTTTTGTTTCTTTGGATATATTCCCAGGAGTGGGGTTGCTGGATCATGTAGTACTGTTTTTAATTTTTTAAAGGCATCTCCATGTTTTCCACAGTAGCTGCACCAGTTTACATCCCCACCAATAGGGTTCAAAGGTTCCCTTTGCTCCACATCCCTATCCATGCTTGTGACTTCTTGCCTTTTTGGTAATAGGCATCCTGACAGACATGAGGTGATGATAGTTCATTGTGTTGATTTGCATTTTCCTAATAATTAGTGACTTTGACCATCTTTCCAAGTGCCTGTTGACAATCTATATGTCTTCTTTGGAAAACTGTTCAACTCCTCTGCCCATTTTTTAATGGGGTTGTTTTTGTGTGTATGATTTCTTTGTATATTTTGAATATAACCCATTATTGAATATATTGTTTGTAGATATTTTCTCCCATTCATTAGGTTGTCTTTTGTTTTGTGGGTGGTTTCCTTTACTGTTCAGAAGCTTTTAGTTTGATGTAATCCTCATTTGTTTATTTTTGCTTTCATTTTCCTTGCCTGAGCAGGTATATCTAGAAACATATTGCTAAGACCAGTGTCAAAGAACATACTGCCTATATTTTCTTCTAGGAGTGTTATGGTTTCAGGTCTTAAATTCAAGTCTTTAATCCATTTTGAGTTGATTTTGTGTATGGTGTACAGTAATGGGCTAATTTCATTTTCTTTGCATGTGGCTCTCCGATTTTCCCAGCACCACTTATTGCAGAGACTGTCCTTTCTCTATGTTCTTTGGTTCTTTGTCATAAATTAATTCTCCATATATGTGTGGGCTTATTTCTGGTTTCTCTTCTGTTACTTTGATCTGCATATTTCTTTTTCTGCCAACACCAAGCTGTTTTGATTACTGTGACTTTGTAATATAGTGTGAGATCAGGCAGTGCAATACCTCCAACTTTGTTCTTTTTCTTAGGTTTGCTTTGGCTATTTGGGGTCTTTTGAGTTTCCGTATAGATTTTAGAACATTTTATACTAGTTATGTGAAAAATGTCCTGGAATTTTGATAGGAATTTCATTGACTCTGTAGATTGCTTTCAGTAGCATAGGCATTTTAACAATGTTAATTTGTCCAATCTGCAAATGCAGAATATCTTTTTTTTAGTAGTAGCTTTATTTATTTTTCTTAATATATATATTTTATTGAAGTATAGTTGACTTACAGTGTTTCAGGTGCACAGCATGGTAAGTCAGTTATACACATACACGTATATTATTTTTGAAATGATTTTCCATCATAGATTATCACAAGATATTGGCCATAGTTCCCTGTGCTATACAGTAAACCTTTGTTGCTTGAAGCATATCTATTTTTTAATTAGGAATGTAGCATTCTGTTCATACTAAGTCAAACAAGTGGAATCAAAATGTCATAAATTTTTTAGTTAGGCAAAAATTCATGTTTTCTAAAATATATACATTATACATATCATTTTTGTATATATGGGAAGTTCCCTGGTGGCTCAGATGGTAAAGTGTCTACCTGCAATGTAGGAGACCTGGGTTTGATCCCTGGGTCGGGAAGATCCTCTGGAGAAGGAAATGGCAACCCACTCCAGTACTCTTCCCTGGAAAATTCCATGGACAGAGGAGCCTGGTGGGCTACAGTCCACGGGGATCGCAAAGAGTCAGACATGACTCAGCAAATTCACTATGTATATATATACAAAAGCATTTTTACTACACTTGATAAGAGCTTGAGAAGACATTAAAAAAAAAGAAGAGATGGAGAAATTGGAAAACATAAACTAAATGAAATGGGAGCACTGAATATGAAATGGAAAAAGTGAAACAAACTAGATAGAAGTAAAAGAGCATCATATAGTCCAGTTTTTAAACATGAATGCTCATTAGAAACATAGTTTGAAGCTCCAGACGAGAAAAACATTACCTAAGCATTTGTATTTTTCAAAAAATTTCAAGATAATTCTGTTATGCATCTGGATTTTAAAAAGTGATTACAAGTTTTTCTACTAAATTGTAGCTTTGGTGATACAGAGTTCTATTATTTTTCTGCTGACCAGTCATGGTACAATGGCATTAAGTGAGTAATACTTGCATAATCATGATAGTAATAGATATTTATCAGTTTTCACAATCAATAACCAGACAAAAAATAAAAGATAATTATAATTGCAAGCTATAATGTGAACATGATTAACCTAACAGTATAAAATAATTTTATACAATTTGGTGGAGTGGTCAAACAGAGTGATGTGGTAAGTGGAAGTGCATGCATGCACATGTTTTCATTTGCCCAGCCAGTCTGTGTCTTTTGGTTGGTGATAATCTGTTTACATTTAAGGTAATTATTGATATATATAATCCTATTACCATTTTCTTACTTGTTTGGGGTTTATTTTCTGTAGGTCTTTTCATGTATTTCCTGCCTAGAGAAGTTCCTTTAGTATTTGTCATAAAGCTGGTTTGATGGTGCTGAATTTTCTTAACTTTCACCTGTCTGGAAAGCTTTTGATTTCTCCATCTGAATGAGACTATTATTGCTGGATAGAGTATTCTTGGTTGAAGGTTCTTTCCTTTCATCACTTAAAATGTATCATGCCATTCTCTTCTGGCTTGTAGAGTTTCCGTTGAGAAATCAGCCGATAGCCTGATGGGAGTTCCCTTGTATGTTATTTGTCATTTTCCCCTTGTTGCTTTCAGTATTTTATCTTTGTCTTTAATTTTGGTCAGTTTGATGACTGTGTCTTGGTGTGTTCCTCCTTGGGTTTATCCTACTTGGGACTCTGTACTTCCTGGACTTGGTTGACTATTTCCTTTCCCAAGTTCAGGAAATTTTCAGCTATTACCTCTTCAAACCTTTTTTCCAGCCCTTTCTCTCTCTCTTTTCCTCCTGGGACCCTTATAATGAGAATGTTGGGGTGTTTAATGTTGTCCCAGAGGTCTCTTAGACTGTCTTCATTTCTTTTCATTCTTTTTTTATATTCTGTTCTATGGCAGTGATTTCCACTATTCTGCCCTCCAGGTCATTTATCTGTTCTTCTGCCTCAGTTATTCTGCTGTTGATTCCTTCTAGTGTTTTATTCATCTCTGTTTGTTCTTTAGTTCTTGTAGGTCATTGGTAAACATTTGTTGCATCTTTTCCATTTTTTTTCCTGAGATCCTGGATCATCTTCACGATCATTATTGTAAATTCTTTTTCTGGAAGGTGGCCTATCTCCACTTCATTTCGTTGTTTTTCTGTGGTTTTATCTTGTCCCTTCATCTGGGACATAACTTTCTGCTTTTTCATCCTGATTAACTTTCTGTAATGTGATTTTTGTTTTAACCTATAGGAATGTGCTTCTTTTTGCTTCTTCTGTTTGCCTCTAATAGATGAGGCTGAGAGGCTTGTGTAAGCTAACTTATGGAAGGGACTGGTGGTGGGAAAACTGAGTCTTGCTCTGGTGAGCAGGGCTTTGCTTGGTGAAACTTTAATCCAATTATCTGCTGATGGGTGGGGTTGTACTCCCTCCCTGGGAGTTGTTTGGCCTGAGGTGACCCAGCCCTGGGCTCTGTAAGCTCCATGGCAGGATTAATGGTGAGCTCCAAGAGCCAGGGGGGACCTTGCCCACCTGCTGCTGCCAGTGTCCCAGTCTCTGTGGTGAGACCCTGCTGACCCATGCCTCCACAGCAGGCTCCCCAGCACTAGCAGGTAGTTTTAATTCAGTCTTTGTGGGGTCACTGCTTCTATCCTCTGCGTCTTGGTGAGTGCAAGATTTTGTTTGTGCCTTCCAAGACCACTTGGCTTCCCTGGTGGCTCAGACAGTAAAGAATCTGCCTATAATGCAGGAGACCCAGGTTCAATCCCTGGGTCAGGAAGATCCCCTGGAGAAGGAAATGGCAACCCACTCCAGTATTCTTGCCTGGAGAATTCCATGGACAGAGAAGCCTGACAGGCTACATAGTCCATGGGGTCACAAAGAGTTGGACACGACTGAGCAACAAACACACACAAAAAACCAGAGTTTTTCCAAGAGAATGCGCTGGTCATAGCAAATACGCTCTTCCAACAACACAAGAAACAGCTCTACATGTGAACATCACCGCATGGTCAATACCGAAATCAGATTGATTATATTTGCAGCTGAAGGCGGAGATGCTCTGTAGCGTAGCAAAAACAAGACCAGGAGCTCACTGTGGCTCAGATCATGAACTCCTTATCGCAAAATTCAGAATTAAATTGAAGAAAGTAGGAAAACCACTGGCCCATTCTGGTATAACCTAAATCAGATCCTTTACGATTGATTACACAGTAGAAGTGACAAATAGATTCAAGGGATTAGATCTGATAGAGTGCCTGAAGAACTAGGGACAGAGGTTCATAACATGGTATAGGAGGTAGTAATCAAAACCATCCCTAAGAAAAAAAGAAATGCAAAAAGGCAAAATGGTTGTCTGAGGAGACCTTACAAATAGCTGAGAAAAGAAGAGAAGCAGAAGGCAAAGGAGAAAAGGAAAGATATACCCATCTAAATGCAGAATTCCAAGAATAGCAAGGAGAGATAAGAAAGCCTTCTGTAGTGAACAGTGCAAAGAAATAAAGGAAAACAATAGAATGGGAAAGACTAGAGATCTCTTCAAGAAAATTAGAGATATCAAGGAACATTTCATGCAAAGATGGGCACAATAAAGGACAGAAACCTTAAGGACCTGAGAGGAGCAGAAGATATTAGAAAGAGGTGACAAGAAAACACAGAAGAACCATAGAAAAAAAATCTTAACCACAATGGTGTGATCACTCCCCTAGAGCCAGACATCATGGAGTGCGAAGTCAGATGGGCTTTAGGAAATACCATTAATTACAAACAAAGCTAGTAGAGATGATGGAATTCCAGTTGAGCTATTTCAAAACCGAAAAGACGATGCTGTGAAAGTGCTGCACCTAATATACCAGCAAATTTGGAAAACTCAGCAGTGGCCCCAGGACTGGAAAAGTTCAGCTTTCATTCCAATCCCAAAGAAGGGTAATGCCAAAGAATATTCAAACTACCACACAATTGCAGTCATTTCACATGCTAGCTTCAACAGTATGTGAACCGAGAACTTCCAGATGTACAAGCTGGATTTAGAAAAGGCAGAGGAACCAGAGATGGGCAGTCGGGGGCAGGGGGGGAAAAAAGGAATTCTAGAAAAACATCTGTTTCATTGACTGTGCTAAAGCCTTTCACTGTGTGGATCACAACAAGCTGTTGAGGACTCTTAAAGAGCTGGGAATACCAGAACATCCTATTCCCTCCTGAGAAATCTGTATGCAGGTCAAGAAGCAACAGTTAGAACCAGACATGGAACACACTGGTTCCAAATTGGGTAAGGTGTAGGTCAAAGCTGTACATTGTCACCTTGCTTATTTAACTTATATGCAGAATACGTCATGTGAAATGCTGGACTGGATGAAGCACAAGCTGGAATCAAGATTGCCGGGAGAAATATCAAACCTCAGACATGCAGATGATACCACCCATGTGCCAGAAAACAAAGAGGAACTATAGAGCCTCTTGATGAAAGTGAAAGAGGAGAGTGAAAAAGCTGGCTTAAAACTCAACATTCAGAAAACAAAGATCATGGCATCTGGTCCCATCACTTCATGGCAAATAGATGGGTAAACAGTGACAGACTTTATTTTTGGGGGCTCCAAAATCACTGCAGATGGTGACTGCAGCCATAAAATTAAAAATTGCTTGCTCCTTGGGAGAAAAGCTATGACAAAACTAGACAGCATATTAAAAAGCAGAGGCATCACTTTTCTGACAAAGGTCTGTCTAATCAAAACTGTGGTTTTTCCAGTAGTCATGTATGGATGTGAGAGTTGGACCATAAAGAAAGCTGAGCACCGAAGAAGTGATGCTTTTGAACTGTGGTGTTGGAGAAGACTCTTGAGAGTCCCTTGGACTGCAAGGAGATCCAACCAGTCCATCCTAAAGGAAATCAGTTCTGAATATTCATTGGAAGGACTGATGCTGAAGCTGAAGCTCCAATACTTCGGCCACCTGATGTGAAGAACTGACTCATTTGAAAAGACTCTGATGCTGGGAAAGACTGAAGACAGGAAGAGAAAGGAACGTCAGAGGATGAAATGGTTGAATAACATCACTGACTCAATGGACCAGAGTTTGAATAAGCTCCAGGAGTTGGTGATGGACAGGGAAGCCTGGCGTGCTGTAGTCCATGGGTTCGCAAAGAGTCGGACACGATTGAGTGACTGAACTGAACTAAACACTGATATTGGCATCTTACAACTTCTTTAGATTTTAATCTGTTCCTTAGGTAAAATTCTATAAACATTTTGTCATTCATGGGTCACCATTTAATTGTAATGATTTTCTGGTTGTTAGTAAGTCATGATTCTATAAAATATAACCTTCTGGAACAATCCAGAAATAAGTGGGAAAATGTTTCTTTGTGTCTTATTCTGTATCCAAGTGAGTTATGATTTATAGAAATCAAAGAAAAATTAGCCATAATAATTTAGAAAGTGTATCACCTACACACCTATCTGAAAAAAAATTCACCAACTAGAAAAAGTGAACCAAAGAAAGGGAATTGTAGGATGTAAGCAACTACCATGAATAATGTAACCAGTAATGATTATAGATAATTAAAAATAATTTCTAATAATGAAGCTATTATGTTTAATGCAGTTCTCTAAAACATTTTAAAAAATGGAATGCTGCTAAATCACTTCAGTCGTGTCCGACTCTGTGTGACCCCATAGACGGCAGCCCACCAGGTTCCACCATCCCTGAGATTCTCCAGCCAAGAACACTGGAGTGGGTTGCCATTTCCTTCTCCAATGCATGAAAGTGAAAAGTGAAAGTAAAGTTGGTCAGTCGTGTCCGACTCTTTGCGACCCCATGGACTGCAGCCCACCAGGCTCCTCTGTCCATGGGATTTTCCAGGCAAGAGTACTAGAGTGGGTTGCCATTGCCTTCTCCTTCTCTTGTCTCATCAGTGCCTCCCTCTCCACTGGATCCTTCCTTTGGGACTTAAACATGCTCAGGTCTCCTCCCTCGTAGAACAAGCGAATGAACAATAGCGTCCTTTATTTCCACATCTTTTTTTCTTCTCCAGTTGTCATCCTCCTGCCTCTGATTCATAGGCAAACTTAGCGTCATTAACTGCCCTAGCAGCCTCCATTCCTCACTTTCCGCCTTCTGCCAGCTCACTGCACTTTGACTTTTACCCATAAATTTTAAAAAAGTAAAACAAACACCTCTGTATGATATCATCTATATATCTAGCATTCTAGAAAAATTAAGAGTATAGTATTAGAAAGCAGATCAGGGAGAGGAGGGTGTTGACAGCAAAGGGGCACAGGGACGTTTTTATTTTGATGAGATGGTTTACATATTTGTTATTGTGTTTCATGACTTTCCATGTTTGTCACAACTCATATGCTTAAATTTGGTGAATTTCATTGTGTGTTACTTATTCCACAATGAAGCTGACAGAAAGTTTGGTAGAAACATCATAGTATACTACTTGGTTTCTAATGATGAACTTGAATTAGCAATGAAAGCATTTTATTTAGAAACATTTAAGCCAATTTTAGAAGAAAAAGCAAAAAGAGAAGGTTCTGGGGAGCAGGCTTGACATCTTAAAGGGTGGTACAGGGGACTGATATTTTTTGTTCATAGCCTGTTAGAGTTAGCTGACATTTTTGACCATATGCATGTATCATTTTGCTTGCATGCTCACTTGCGACCGCGCTCGACTCTGCAACTCATGGACTGTAGCCTCCAGGCTTCTCTGTCTGTGAAATTTTCTAGGCAGGAATACTGGACCACGTTGCATTTCCTTCTCCAGGGGAATCTTCCCAACCCATATATTGAACCCATATCTCTTACATCTCCTGCATTGGCAGTTGGATTCTTTACCAGCTGAGCTACTGGTGAAGCATCATGTATCATTTTAGTGAAAATTGACTTTAAAATTTATGGCAATGCATTGCTAGAAATAACTGTAGAAAGACCAAAAATGGGCACGGAACTCAGCTAAGTAGAGGGGTTTGGAATAGAAGCTCTGATATGGTGTATGGCTTTTCCTGGGAGGAAGTGCATAAGCCGAATATGAAAGGGTGAGTTCGGAGTTCACTAAATGACTCAGAATCTAATTGATTGTTAAGGATGCTTTCTCTCTTGTAACTTTGTTGAACTCAAGTAGTACTTCCAGAAGATATTTTATTATTTACTTGAATTTTCTAGGTTTGTATTCAGGTCAACAGTGGAGAAATGATACAAGTAAATCTTTCTGCTTTGTTTTTCTTCCTCAGAAGCATTACTGGTCTATCTAGCACTACTGTAATGTTGAGTTTTTCATGAGATCTTGTCTTGTTTGTGTTTTTATGGATTATCACTCAGAGCTACTCTGTTTTTCAAATTGAAGTGGTAAGTTGTAATATTTTTCTTATATAGAATTAAGTTTGCCTTTTTAGGTCATATACTTAAATGACTGTAATGATAGTTCTTTAATGTGTTGTTGAATAGTGGTGAAGATTTTCTTTAGGTTTCTTGGACCTCTATATAGTATAGGCAGACCTCAGAGATATTGAAGGTTTGGTTCCACCACTGCAGTTAAGCAAGCACGTGAATATTTTGGTTTCCCCGTGCATATAAAGTTGTGTTTACACCACACTGTAGTCTTTTTAAGTGTGCAATGGCATTATGTCTTTAAAAATTGTGCTGCTGCTGCTGCTAAGTCACTTCAGTCGTGTCCGACTCTGTGTGACCCCATAGACGGCAGTCCACCAGGCTCCCCCGTCCCTGGATTCTCCAGGCAAGAACACAGGAGTGGGTTGCCATTTCCTTCTCCAATGCGTGAAAGTGAAAAGTGAAAGGGAAGTCGCTCAGTCGTGTCAGACTCTTCGCGACCCCATGGACTGCAGCCTACCAGGTTCCTCTGTCCATAGGATTTGCCAGGCAAGAGTACTGGAGTGGGGTGCCATCACCTTCTCCGAAAAATTGTGCATACCTTATTTAAAAAGTATTTCATTACTAAGATATACTAACCCTCATCTGAGCCTTCAGTGAGTTCGTGATTTTCTTGTGGTAATAACATCAAAGATCACTGTCACAGATCAGTACAGTCAATATAATAATAATGATGAAGTTTGACATATTGGTAGAATTACCAAAGTGTGACACAGAGACACAATATGAGCAAATACTGTGAGGAAAAAAATGGTGTCAGTAGACTTACTCAATGCAAAGTTACCACAAAGCTTCAATTAAAAAAAAACCAAAAACATCACAGTGTCCATGAAGCACAGTAAAGCAGAGCACAGTGAAACAAGGCATGCCTGTAAACTGTATTGGCCACATTTCTTCATTAGCACCATACATTTGAGGTATTTAAAAATCAAACCCACCTCTGGTTCCTAAAAGAAGATCAGATCAGAGATCTCTTATAGTAAGAAAGTTTGTGAAATTATACAGTTACTTGTTACCGACAGGCAGGATCACTGTGCTATGCAGCTTTTGCCCCCTGGGTAACTGTATTGGCTACATTTCTTCATTAGCACCATACATTTGAGGTATTTAAAAATCAAACCCACCTCTGGTTCCTAAAAGAAGATCAGATCAGAGATCTCTTATAGTAAGAAAGTTTGTGAAATTATACAGTTACTTGTTACCGACAGGCAGGATCACTGTGCTATGCAGCTTTTGCCCCCTGGGTTCATGCAGTGCATAGCTTGGTAGCTATTGGAAAGTTTTGGTGATAATTTGTTTTAATAACTATTTTGTCATCTATGTTGGACTTCATTTTTGTGGTTTATCACATGTGTTGTCATCTCATTGCAGTAATGAGATGTATAAAAGAGATGTACATCTTTAATGTATAAGGTAAAATTGAGTTTTTAAATTTATATTTTAGGTGAGATATTTAAACTGTAACATGTTTAGTGGGTCTATTCATGAAACACCCACTATTTGCATGATAAAGAAATGTAAAAGAAACCATGCTTGGTGACTTTGAAGTTCACAGTTTAAAAGGAGATAGTTTCCAAAGAAAAGGCAATTGTATCATGAAGTAGTAATTGTTGTATAGAAGAATGTACAGGCATATCTCTCTCATTGTACTTTGCTTTTTTTGCTTCACAGATAATGTGTTTTTTTTTTACAAATAGAAGGTTTGTGGCAACTCTTGAATCAAGCAAGACTGATGGCATCATTTTTCCAGTAGCATTTGCTTACGTCCTGTCTCTCTTTCACATTTTGTTAATTCTTGAACTCTTTCAAACACTTCACCAGCAAAAAGATTGAGACTTGCTAAAAGTTCGGAGGATGCTGGCTTGCTTCATTGCAGTACTTTATTGTACTTGGCTGGAACCGAACCCATAGTGTCTCTGAGGTATGTCTATCACGTGCTATAGGAAGAGAATGCACAGCCCTTCCATTTTAGTAAGTATTCTTTTTCTGCTGTGTAAGTTTTTGACACTTATAAAACTACTGCTTTCACTGAAGCAACTCACCATTGTGCTATTTAAAAAGAAATTTCATCTTGAAACACTGAAATTGTGGAATGAGGGAGGCGTCATTATATGATAATACAATAGAGGAAGCATACCATTTGAGAGGATTTTTCTGACAATTAAATTCATTTTTTGCCTGATCCTTGTGAAATAGGCATCGTCATTATTAATGATATTTTTCAATCATGCTTTTGTACTGCATGTAGCTGTTCTTTAAGTCATTCTTTGACAAGCGACGGTTGTAAATATCTATACGCAGTTTTCCAGGAAGGTAATTTGATACTTAAAGCTTAAAAAATCTGGAGTAGGGTTCTTGCCTTGGAGACTGTATGTGTACTTTAAGAAATCTGTAATCTACCTCAAATTATTAGTGTGTTCAGGCCTTCCTTACTCATACTGGGTTTTGAGTGAAGTTCTTTAAACTGTTGAGAGAGTGTTGTTAAAATCTCCAGTCATGATTGTAGATTTGTGTATTTTTTCCCTTTGCTATTAGTTTCTGTTCACTGAAGCTCAGTTATTAGGCACATACATATTTAGGATAATTATGTCTTCCTCAGAGTTGATCCTTTTATCATTATTAACTGTGTGTCTTTATTTTGTTAGTACTGCTTGTTTTGAAGTCTTACTTTGTCTGACATTATTATAGCTTCTTTAGCTCTCTTTTGCTTATTACTGTTTGCGTTAGTATTTCTTTTCTCATAATTTTACTTTCAGCCTACCTGTATATTCATAATTAAAGTACATCTTTTAATTTAAAAGCTCATTTAACCCTGTCTTTGCATTGAAATTCTTGTTTACGTTAAATATAATTATTAATGTTTGATAAGTCTTTAATTTTTTTCTTTTGTTTTTCTTTTAGTTTCATTTTGTTGTTATCTTTGGTGGTGTTCCTCTCTTCTTTTGTTCTTCTCTACTTTTGAATCAGTTAATTTTTAGTATTCCATTTAAAAAATAATTTATTTATTTATTTTTCTGAGCAGGCTTTTCTGTAGTTGCGGTGAGTAGGGACTCCTCTTCCTTGCAGTACGTGGGCTTCTCGTTGCAGTGACTGCTCTTGTTGCCAAGCACAGGCTCTAGAGCTCCTGGGCTTCAGTAGTTGGGGTTCCCTGACTCTGGAGCACAGGATCAATAGTTGTGATGCATGAGCTTCGTGGCATGTGGGATCTTTCTGGACCAGGGACCGAACCTCTGTCTTCTGTATTGGCAGGTGGATTCTTTACCACTGAGCCACCAGGGAAGCCCTAGTATTTCATTCTAATTCCTCTGCCGACTTACCTATACTTCTGTATCTTTTTCAGTGCCTTTTCTTCCCATTGGTTGTTCTAGAGATTACAGAATGCACCCATATATTACTTCAGTCTACATAGGGTGATATTGCAACAGTTCAGATAAAATTAAGACTCTTAAAAGAACCTTTTAATTCCCCTGATCTTTGTGCTTTTTTTTTTTTCACGTACATTGCTTCTTACAAACTCCACAATGTGGTGTTACCTTTTTTCCTTTATATAGTCATAGTTCTTTTAAAGAAAGATGAAAAAATATGTGTGATTTATATTTCTCACATATTTATCATTTCCAGAGCTATTTTTTCCTTTCTGTAGGTTTAGATTAGTATCTATGGTCACTTTCTTTTAGCTGGAAAAATTATCCTTAGCACTTCATATAACATATGTCTTCTGGCAGCAAATTCTTTCAGTTCTTGTTCATCTAAAAATATCTTTATTTTGTCTTCATTTTTTATTACAATTTTTATTCAGGTATTATTGATTTACGATAACTGTCTTTTTTTAAAGAATATTTTCACTGGGTAAAGTATTTGGGGTTGCATTTATTTTTTTTTCTGCAGTACATCAAAAATCTTTCATTGTCACCTGATGGCCATTGTTTCTGATAAGAAGTGAGCTACCATTTGTATTGTCACTCCTTTGTATGTATTGTGTTGTTTTCCCCTAACTCCTCTTAAGGTTCCCCACCCCACTTCACCCAGCTATACATAATTTTTTAGTAGTTAGACTTCGTGATGTACCTCCTTTTGTTTTTCTTCAAACTTAGACTTCGTAATGTACCTCCTTTTCTTTTTCTTCAAACTTATCTGGCGTGGCATTCATAGTTTGGGGGAATTATATGACCATTATTGCTTCTAGTAATTTTTTCTCCCTTCTTTCCTTCTTATTC
Organism: Cephalophus harveyi; assembly: GCA_006410635.1. NCBI lineage: Eukaryota > Metazoa > Chordata > Mammalia > Artiodactyla > Bovidae > Cephalophus > Cephalophus harveyi. Next base: position 1,444,037 of record SJYT01024402.1, read on the forward strand.
TTTCTCTAGTACCCCATTTACACATGTGTTAGTGTGTGTTATTGACCCACAGATCATGGGACTCTCTGCATTTTTGTTTAATCTTCCTAGTTCTTTAGATTGACTAATTGATATTCTCAGTTCTTCAGATTGGCTAATTTTTATTCATCTGTCTTCAAGTTTGTTGACCCTTTCTCTTTTGCAGTCTGCTATACACCTGCTCAGTGAATTGAGTTTCTTAAAAAGTATTATACTATTCAGTTCTAGAATTTCCATTTACTTCTTTTTAACTATAGTTTCCATTTCTCTGCTGATATTTCCCATGTTTGTTTCTTCTAACCATATTATCCTTTACTTTTAGAAACAGTTATCATAACTGCTTGAAAGTTCTTGCCTGTTGAGTCCAACTTCTGGGACACCTTGGTGTCTATTTCTGTTGACTGCTGTTTCTCTTGACAGTCTCAGTCTTCTGTTCCATCCTGTATCTAGTAAATTTTGATCATATATAGGACATTGTTGATAGTTCTAAACAGAGTCTCTGGATTTATTTATCTTCCTCTGAAAAGTGTTGATTTGACAGGAAGTTAATTTGGCTTAACTCACACTTCAAATTCAGCCTTTCCAGTAGCACACAATAGGCAAATCTATAGTTTCCCTAACCTTGTATCTGTCTCTTTCTGACATGTTCTTTGGAGTTTCTTTTGCTCACGTTTGGTTTGGGGCTCAGCAAGGGACCTGTAGTTTGTGTGAGGACTTCAGAGTTTTATTCTCCGTAGCTTTATTTTCATCAGAGTTTCCTTTTTCACTCTTAGATCAATTCTTTTTTTTAGTATCAGCTCCATCCTCTGACTCCTTAAGCCAGTAAGCCTGTTGCTCTGCTTGAATTTCAGTCACTGGAAGCTTGGTGGATCAGAGTTTGCCCCAGGTGGAAACTAAAAATTTCACCCTATGTGGTTCCCTTTTTACAAAGATCAGTCTCCTTCCAGTTTTTGGCTTCTTTCTGTGGCTCTTCAGGGCTACCAAACAATTGTTTTTAATATTTTGGAGATAGTATTCTTATTTACTGGTAGATTAGTCAGATACAACTATTTATCCATTATTAGAACCATAACTTCCCTACTTTTTTTTTTTAATGACTTTGATAAATAGAAAATTTGGTTATTGTTTCTAAATTGTTGTGGCCTGTTTTGGTGCTAACTGACTGATGAGTAGTTATGGTGTGCAAAGTGGCATGTTCTACAGTCCTGGGAAGTGAGCTGTGACATCCCCAGCTTCAGGTCTAGTATATGATATATAACTTCTCAGGAATATTCTTTCTTTATCATGTATTTGTCATTTGATTGATTCATGTATTCATTTATTCATTCATTACCTAATAGGTTAGCCAAGCTACACCATCTTTTGCCTTCTAAATCTGACTCTGTATGATCCAATATGCACGGGCTCTATATCCGTAACTTTAACAGTTTGAATTCCCAGTTGGATAACTGAGTTTTCAACATGTAGGCCTTTGAAAAAGATCCTCCATTTAATATACCATTTTCCTAGGTACCTTTCTTCTTTGACTTTCTAAAGTATGCTCTCACCTTGGGGGTTTTTCTTTTTATTCATTTCACTGCCTCGAATGCCCTTCTCCTGTTTATCTAGCTCATTGCCATCTATTGGGTCCAGCTCAAACATCATTTATTACATCTAGTCCGTTAGTAGCATTCACCCCAACTCCCTCCCTAAACACTTTTGTCACATCTCCTCATTTTATTTCCTTTTTACTCCATATTACAAAGTATAGTTATTTTATTTTGGCCGTTTACATAGTCTTGTCTTCTTTCACTCGAATACAAGTTTTATCCCTCAGAATTTTTTTTCAGGCTACCAATTGACTTAAAAAAAAATTCCTTTTTTTTTTTTAAACTTAGCCTAAGTTGGATTCTGTTGCTTAGAGACAAGAAACCTGACTGTATGGAAACTAGTACACTTTCTACACAGTCAGGTTACAGGCAACCTGACTGCCTGCAACCAGCAGTCATTGCAGGCAACAAAAACTCAGGGAGATGGCGGAAATTTGGGATTGGTTTTCTGGCCTAAGAGATAGTTTTTTTACCAACACCACAGTTCAAAAGCATCAATTCTTCGGTGCTCAGCTTTCTTTATAGTCCAACTCTCACATCCATACATGACTACTGGAAAAACCATAGCCTTGACTAGACGGACCTTAGTCAGCAAAGTGATGTCTCTGCTTTTGAATATACTATCTAGGTTGGTCATAACTTTTCTTCCAAGGAGTAAGTATGGTTCTTACTATGTGCTATTCTGAGCACCTTTACAGAAATTATTTTATGTAATCCTCAGAATAGCTATGAGGTAGGAAAATCCCATGGACAGAGGAGCCTGGTGGGCTGCAGTCCATGGGGTCGCTGGGAGTCAGATGCGACTGAGTGACTTCACTTTCACTTTTTACTTTCATGCATTGGAGAAGGAAATGGCAACCCACTCCAGTGTCCTTGCCTGGAGAATTCCAGGGACAGGGGAGCCTGGTGGGCTGCCGTCTATGGGGTCGCACAGAGTTGGACACGACTGAAGCGACTTAGCAACAGCAACAGCAGCAGGCTTTATTATATTAGTTCCTTTAATAGATGAGGGAACATGCACATAAAGATTAAACAACTTGTCCAAGGATGCATAGCTAGTGAGTAGAAAAATTTCATTTCAGTTGGTATTGAAAGCAGGAAAAATTCTATTATTATTCAGGAATTCTAAGTCTGATAATCCATGGGATTAGTTCCTTAACGAGCTAACGAAATCGCTACCTGTAATTACTTTGAATACACTACATCTCAAGCCCAGATTTAGGTTCATGTTGCCACTGCTGCAGAAAAATGAGGGAAGTCAGTGTCTCCTGGATTGAGTGGACAACTTGAAGAAAGAAAATAAAATCTGAATTTTCAGCTAAAGATGAGGGACTAGAATTTATAGCCATTATATTATTGCGCGTGCATAATATCTTGTACCTATTAGCCTTATGGTTGAGATACTTCTTAATTAAACTTAACTATGACTTCAGCCCGACGAGGGCATGGCAGCCCACTCCAGTATTCTTGCCTGAAGAATCCCGATGGACAGAAGAGTCTGCCAGGCTGCAGTCCATGGGATCAGAGAGTTGGACACGACTGAGTGACTAAGCACAGCACAGCATGACTTCAGCCTATGCTGGATAAACATTTTTTTCTAGGCTTCTTGTTTGAGAGTTAATATATTGATCAGCATGGAGTGAGATCAGGTATCTCAAATTACTTTTCAGAAAGTTCCTTTAGGGAAAGATTCTGCTGCTAAGTGGTGCTGTGGCAGTCCTAAGGAAAAATGGGGGTTTGAGGGGAGGAATATTTGTTTGGGTGGGTGTTTTATAATTAGAATCATAATATAAAAAATGTGCTTTATATTCCATTATAATTTCTAATTTGAGACTCCTCTAAATGCATTCTGAGAAAGTTGGATGGCTCCTAAAAAGGGTCATGGTTAATGTTGAAAGTTAGGAGATCTCATTTTTAAAAAGGATTTTGAGAATATATTACCTTTTCCAATTCTAGGAGTGGAATAAGAAAGAATAGTATTTTTGTAAGAGCCCTCTGTCCCCTCCTCTCCTAAGTACAGACACTGCCATACCTATATTTTCCTAGAATCTCCTTTTCTGTTGGTAGGATTGGCCAGAAGCAATTAAGTTCTGCCTTTCATACCATGACATTTTACAGTATGGGTTGGCTAGCTGCAGCCTATACGCCAAATGCAGCCTTTGGGTGTGTTTTTATATGGCCCTGAACTAAGAAAGTTTCTTTAGAAATGAGTACTCAACAGGGACAGTGGAGTCTGCAAAACCTGAAATATTTATTGTCTGGCTTTTTATAAAAACCTTTGCTTACCTCTGTGTCTCACCATACTTGTTGAGGATATACAGAACAGTCAAGAATGCTGCCCCTAAATATTGATAGGTTACCTAATCGAGAGTTTCTCCTTCAGTTCAGTTCAGTCGCTCAGTCGTGTCCAACTCTTTGCGACCCCATGAATTGCAGCATGCCAGGCCTCCCTGTCCATTTTCAATATGCTGTCTAGGTAGGTCATAACTTTTCTTCCAAGGAGTAAGAGTCTTTTAATTTCATGGCTGCAATCACCATCTGCAGTGAGTTTCTCCTTAGGGAACTGATTATACTGCCCTCTCTTTTGTTGTTTGTAGCTTAGCTAAAAATTGAACATGTCTGATAAGAATCTCCTAATCATTTTTCCTTTATGACCTCTTAATTAGAAAGTAGTGATAGCTCTTATGTATCAGCTATTGTTATTGCTCTGTAACAAGTCATCCCAACACCCAGTGGTTCAAACTCACAAGCATATGCTGTTTCTTATGAGTCACAGGGTTATCTGGGGATCAGTTGAGTTAATCTGACCTCAGCTGGGAGTGGCTCTGCTCAGTGTGTTTCTCATCTTCCTTCTGGAATCAGCCTGGACATGCCCTTCTCATGGGATTGGCAGAAATGTGAGAGCGTAAGTTGAAACATAGCAGGGCCTTTTGATGACTAGTATGGGACTGGCTTATACCACCATTTTGAACTGATTCTATTGGCCAAAGCAAATCATATGACTGGATGCCCAAAGAGTGTAAAACTATATTCTGCCCTCAGTAGGAGGACATTGGAAAGTTACATGGCAAAGGATGTGAAAATTTGGAGCTAATATAATTCAGTCTATCAGTTTGATTTATAGCCAGAATATGCTCTGCAACCAGCATTGAGATATAACTCAAATATCTTAACTCATTCTGCTGTTAAGAGATCTGGACAGCAAGACATCATTCCTCATAAGTCATCCCGAGTATAGGTGTCAGGAGCACAGGAACCAGAAGTTTCTTTACTTGGCTGCTTTGTATTTATATTGTCTTTTTTTGTGCCTAACACCATATTCATTGTTGACCATTTTGTGATGTCCATGTATAGAGTCTTCTCTTGTGTTGTTGGAAGAGGGTGTTTGCTATGACCAGCGTGTTCTCTTGGCAAAACTATATTAGCCTTTGCCCTGCTTCATTCTGTACTCCAAGGCCAAATTTGCCTGTTACTCCAGGTGTTTCTTGACTTCTTTTGCATTCCAGTCCCCTATAATAATGAAAAGGACTTTTTGGATGTTAGTTCTAGAAGATCTTGTAGGTCTTCATAGAACCATTCAACTTCAACTTCTTCAGCATTACAGGTTGGGGCATAGACTTGGATTACTGGATATTGAGTAGTTTGCCTTGAAAATGAACAGAGATCTGTCATTTTTGAGACTGCACTGGCAAATTCAGACTTAAATTGAAGAAAATAGGGAAAACCACTAGACCATTTAGGTATGACCTAAATCTAACCCCTTATGATTATACAATGGAAGTGACAAATAGACTCAAGGGATTAGATCTGATAGACTGCCTGAAGAATTACGGACAGAGGCTCGTGACATTGTACAGAAGGCAGTGGTCAAGACCATCCCCAAGAAAAAGAAATGCAAAAAGGCAAAATGGTTGTCTGAGGAGGCCTTACAAATTAGCTGTGAATAGAAGGGAAGCAAAAGGCAAAGAAGAAAAGGAAGGATTTACCCATTTGAATGCAGCGTTCCAGAGAATAGCAAGGAGAGATGAGAAAGCCTTCTTCAGTGATCAGTGCAAAGAAATAGAGGAAAACAATAGAACAGGAAAGACTAGAGATCTCTTCAAGAAAGTTAGAGATACCTAGGAAACATTTCATGCAGAGATGGGTACAATAAAGGACAGAAATGATATGGACAAATGCAGCGTTCCAGAGAATAGCAAGGAGAGATGAGAAAGCCTTCTTCAGTGATCAGTGCAAAGAAATAGAGGAAAACAATAGAACAGGAAAGACTAGAGATCTCTTCAAGAAAGTTAGAGATACCTAGGAAACATTTCATGCAGAGATGGGTACAATAAAGGACAGAAATGATATGGACCTAACAGAAGCAGAAGATACTAAGAAGAGGTGAGAAGAATACACAGAAGAACTGTACAAAAAAGATCTTCATGACCCAAATAACCACGATGATGTGATCACTCACCTAGAAGCCAGACATCCTGGAATGAGAAGTCAAGTGGGCCTTAGGAAGCATCACTACAAACAAAGCTACTGGAGGTGATAGAATTCCAGTTGAGCTGTTTCAAATCCTGAAAGATGATGCTGTGAAAGTGCTGCCCTCAATATGTCAGCAAATTTGGAAAACTCAGCAGTGGCCACAAGACTGGAAAATAATGAGTTTTCATTCCAATCCCAAAGAAAGGCACTGCCAAAGAATGCTCAAACTGCCGCACAATTGCACTCATCTCACATGCTAGCAAAGTAATACCCCAAATTCTCCAAGCCAGGCTTCAATAGTATGTGAACTGCGAACCTCCAGATGTTCAAGCTGGTTTTAGAAAAAGCAGAGGAACCAGAGATCAAATTGCCAACATCCGATGGATCATCAGAAAAGCAGAAAAGTTCCAGAAAAACATCTGTTTCTGCTTTATTGACTATGCCAAAGCCTTTGACTGCTTGGATCACAACAAACTGTGGAGAATTCTGAAAGAGATGGGCATACCAGGCCACCTGATCTGCCTGGTAAGAAATCTGTATGCAGGTCAAGAAGTAGCAGTTAGAACTGGACATGGAATAACAGATTGGTTCCAAATAGGAAAAGGAGTATGTCAAGGCTGTATATTGTCACCCTGCATATTTAACTTATATGCATAGTACATCATAAGAAATCCTGGACTGGATGAAGCACAAGCTGGAATCAAGATTCCTGGGAGAAATATCAGTAACCTCAGATATGTTGATGACACCACACTTATGGCAGAAAACAAAGAAGAACTAAAGAGCCTCTTGATGAAATTGAAAGAGGAGAATGAAAAAGTTGGCTTAAAACTCAACATTCAGAAAACTAAGATCATGGCATCTGGTTCCATCACTTCATGGCTAATAGATTGGGAAACAATGGAAACAGTGAGAGACTTTATGTTTTGGGGCTCCAGAATCACTGCAAATGGTGACTGGAGCCATGAAATTCAAAGACGCTTGCTCCTGGGAAGAAAAGTTATGACCAACCTAGACAGCATATTGAAAAGCAGAGATATTACTTTGCCAGTCAAGGGTCGTCTAGTCAAAGCTTTGGTTTTCCCAGTAGTCATGTATGGATGTGAGAGTTGGGCTCTGAAGAAAGCTGAGTGCTGAAGAATTGATGCTTTTGAACTGTGATGTTGGAGAAGACTCTTGAGAGTCCCTTGGACTGCAAGGAGATCCAACCAGTCCATCCTAAAGGAAATCAGTCCTGAATATTCATTCGAAGGACTGATGCTACAGCTGAAACTCTAATCCTGTGGCCAGCTGATATGAAGAACTGATTTGATTTGAAAAGACCCTGATGCTGGAAAAGATTGAAGGCGGTAGGAGGAGGGGATGACAGAGGATAAGATGGTTGGATGGCATCACCGACTCGATGGACATGAGTTTGAGTAAGCTCCAGGCGTTGGTGATGGACAGAGAAGCCTGGCATGGTGCAGTCCATGGGGTTGCAAAGAGTCAGACATGACTGAGCACACACTAACTATCCATATTAATTTCTGGAGTTTAGGGAGATTTAAGTCTAACAATGAAAATTAACCATAGACCAATACTTAAGAAGATGGTGTGATAGTCCAATAGTAGAAATTTTTCCTGGATATAAAGATAGCAACAGAAAAGAGGGGTAATCAGTTCTGCTTTGTGAAAGACATAGAGCACTTTGTTGAGGAGGAGATAAAACTGAATTTTCAATGATAGAGAAGTCCATTGTCCCATTGGACAAGTTCAGGTAGAGAAGTACTATTTGTAGGAATTATTATAATGATCTATTGACTCTGAGAAAATGATTATAATTAAAATCTCTTGTTTGTGCTCAGATAATAGAAAAGTCGCTAAGAACCAGTGAGTAACTTTGTGATTACTGCCTAATTATATTATTTATTGCAGTAGTTTTCAAATTTGCCTGCATTAGAATCACCTGGAAGACTGGCTAAAATACTCCTTACTGGGTTCCTCCCCCAGAGTTTTCTGTTTGGTTGTACTGGAACAGGGTCAGAGAATTTGCATTTCTAGCGTGTTCCCAGATGATGCTGATGTTGCTGGTCCAAGGACAGCACTTTGAGAACTATTGGTTTATTGAACTTTTCCTATATATCTGGCACTCTGCAGTGTGGTAAGTGTATAAAAGTGGAAAGAAAACATATCTCCTCAAGTTGCTCATGGTAAGGTGGCAGACACAAAGGAGTGAGTGTCCGACAGTGCAGTAGATCGAATCACATGGAAGTATAGTCTGCTGTGAAAACACCCCAGTGTGACTCTTAACTCAAAATGGCTGCAGGTGTGTGTATGACACAGAAAATCCTTTAATCCTGAGCCAAGTTTTTAAAAAATATCAAAAGTAAAAACAAGTAGAAAAATGATCTTGAGTCCTGCTTTGCATGAAATTAGTAAATGGTGTCATCTTCAAAGTTGCCTTTAAGAAATTTCTGATCAAGATTTTTTAGACATGCTTTTGGTGGTATAGGTTGGACAGCATATGTCTGAATTACTTTGCAAATAAAAGCTGCCCCTTTCTTTTGTTAATTTGTTATACTCACCTTCAGCTATTTTTAAGATGTCAGATAATGATGTTATGTTTGTCATGCATAATTCTACATTTTTACAGAAAATGCTACAAATTTTATTTACTTCAGAAAGCAGACATAACTAGCCAAGAGCAGGGACACTCAGAGCTGGGCAAACAGGGTTCCTTAGGCAGCCTTACCTGGGACTTGAGGTGCTGAGCCCCAGGGTAACACAGTCAGTTACTGGGATTGTGAGACTGAGACAAAGTGACGTCTCTGCCTTGAAAAGGGTGCGATATTAATGTGAGGAAGAAGGCAGTGGGTATAAGGTCATGGATCCAGCAGGGCTATCGATGGCTCCTCCTTGGGCATGGGAAACTGGGTGAGGGGCTGAGGAGTTGATTAAAGGTACCTGTCATGGGAAACGGCTGGTTAGTTGGCCAAAGTTAGGTGCCCAGCAAATGAAAGAGTGACCAGGACAAGTAGCTGGACTGGTTTAGAGAGACAGAGCTGTACTCGTGAAGTTGTCTTGGCCCTGAAGACATTCTGCCATCGTAATGAAGCAGTCTGGGTCTGGATTATCACCGCAGCCTACAGGGGTAATGCCCTTAGGAGAGTAATGATCTGTGGGGCTACTGGCTATCTAACCATTTATATCTTTTTAAAAGCAAAAGCATATGTCTAAAGCTATGCAGAACATTTCATTTTAAATTATTATATTCCCCCTGGCAAAGGGAACTAAAGTCAAGTAGAAATTGCAAACAGAATGCCCAGAAATGGTGTAATGCAATCTGTTTTCATTAGAGATGATTTTTTTTTTCCTTCTTTATCTTTAATTGAAGAATAATTACAATACTGTGCTGGTTTCTGCCATACAACAACAGGTATCAGCCATAGGTTTACATATGTCCCCTCTGTTTAGAGCCTCCCTCCCACCTCCTACCCCATCCTACCCCTCTAGGTCAGAGATGAATTATCAATGAAAATTATAGTGTTATATGAACTGTCCTTTAATTATATAGTTTAATTAACGATGAAATCTTCTAACCCTTTTCTTAGCATACATCTGTGGATGGATATACTGAACCCCATATCCAGCCAACCAAATCAAGTAGCAGACAGAACATCCCTCGGTGTAGAAACTCCATTACGTCAGCAACAGATGAACAGCCTCACATTGGAAATTACCGTTTACAAAAGACAATAGGGAAGGGAAATTTTGCCAAAGTGAAATTGGCAAGGCATGTTCTAACCGGTAGAGAGGTAAGTTTTCATGATGCCTTTTAATACTTACTTGGACCTCTCCAGAGTCTTACTGTAAAAGCTTTCCTATAGCTGATTCTGGAAATAAATTAACAGTTGTAATATAGTAAACACTGGGGTATGCGTGAATGAAATGTACATAGGTAGAGTTATACCTAGCACAGAAAAATTGTCCTTACGTATTAGCATCTCTTGTAAATCAGATGTACTGCACATGAGGATTTCTTAGCCTTCTGTCTTTTTATTATATGGTTTCCATAAACATTTCAGATTACCCTTGCTACCCAACCCCAGGAACAGGGCTAGGATAACTTCTTATTAATTACTACTTAAGCTGTACTGCTTCCCTGGTGGCTCAGATGGTAAAGCGTCTGCCTACAGTGCAGAAGACCAGGGTTCCATCCCTGGGTCAGGAAGATCCCCTAGGGAAGGAAATGGCAGCCCACTCCAGTATTCTTGCCTGGAAAATTCCAGGACTGAGGAGCCTGGTAGGCTACAGTTCATGGGGTTGCAAAAAGACGGACACAACTGAGCAACTTCACTTCACTTCAAGCTGTACTGTATATAGGAATAGAAATCTGAGGTTGTACACATGAAACTTACATAGTGTTAAAAGCCACTGTTACCTGAATAAAAAATAAATTTTAAAAACTACTACTTGAAGTAAATTAGGTATAAATGTATAGGAAATTAGCCACTAATTTTTAGTTTATTTAGAGATTACATTGAGCAAGTGTTATAGATGTTTTTCTCAGATAATAAGAGAATCAGGTTTCTAAAATCCTGTGTGTTTCAAAGTAGGTATATTTACATAGTAAAATATATGTTTTAATGATAATATATTTAATAATTTATATATTAAAGACTCAAAATAGTTAAACATCTAACACTTTACATTAAATGATTGGATCCAATTAGGACATTATGAAAAATCTGTCATAAAACATTTTTGCTAAGTTTCCATTTTGTTTTATACATAATATTATTGTTACTTATGGTTAAATTTAGTCTTCTCTGTCTGTTTTGACCCAGGAGCTATTAGGACACAGGCTATATTAGACAAAGACTTAGAGGACATTTAAACCTGTTTTGTTAGTTTGCTGTAAGTTTGGGTGTCCAGTCTCTCTCCCCACGTATTACTTAACTTACTAAAAGTTTAACAGCCTCTCTCTCCTGATAATTATGACTTATCAAAATCATGAGTCAAATATTAAGGTACAAATGATTTTTACTTTAAAAGGGGAACCTTGGAAGAACTTTAACAAAGGTGTAATTTCACTGACTCAGAATGAAATAGGTTACAGACTTGGGTCAATAGAATATATTCTAAGGCTGTCTAGTTATCAAAACTTTACCATCCAATTATGTTAACCCCCAGTATAGCTATATCTAGTTAGGATGAAACAAAAGATGTTTTCTTTATAAATTTTATTCTTTAAGATATGTATTCTCAAATTAAAATTTAATGATTCTCTTTTTCAGGTTGCTGTGAAAATAATAGACAAAACTCAGCTAAATCCTACTAGTCTACAAAAGGTATTTAATTATTTTAATAGTAAGTAATTATAATGTGAGCTTATAATCAATATATGATACTCTGTAGAATCAGTTATTCTAAATTTCCCATTAGGTACAATTCTACATTTCATCAGTATATGAAGAAAATACTTGATATCAACATAATATTTATATTTGTTAATATTGAAGTATTTATCAAATGTTTGAAAAATATCTACTCAAATGCATTTACTGTGTCAAAGGAACTTATGTCTTTTAATACAGTAGGATAAAACTTTTTGTATCAGATATTTTGAAGTACTTAGGATTGTGCTTCAGTCTAATCAACTTATGAGATACTGTTGTCAGTAGGTGGCTTTCCTGTTGCTTCAGTTGCTTCTCTTCCTTCCTCCACAAAAACTGCAGTAGAAGACTACTGTAGAAGTTACTGTAAGCTAACTTACAATAGAAGATACGAACATTTCTTCAAAGGTGAACATAAAACAGCATAGAGACCAAAAAAAGCAAGTAGGATGGGAATTGACCTGGTAAATTTAGTAAAGCTGGTTCGTGTTGCTTCATTAATTATTTATTTGGGAAAACTTTCTCAGATATACATTTTAGTACTTTAAAAACAAAGCAAATATTTTAGTATTTGTGCCATATATGTTGTTTATATATAGCTCACCATGTAATATATAAGATATATATGTGTGATTATGTATAAAGTACATTATTATCTTTATGAGAATATAATGGGATCATGGTCACATATGTAAGTGTGGTGTAAATAACGATTTCTAAAACAGAATTCTGTAAGAAAGTTTTAGTGTGATGTGTATAACTATACCTGCTGTGATTCTAACATTAAATGAAAAATTTGGGTTAGTGATAATCAAGACTTCCCACTAGTCTCAGTACCAGATAACTCAGTTTATTTTATATATTTCTACTTAAGAGATTTAGATCTGTCTTTTTACTTACTGAGATTCCTTTTAAATTTGCCAACCAGTATAGCTTTTCATAGTATTGGTATTTCTCATCTGTATGAACATGAAAGATTTGCTAGATTTTTTTTTTCTCTGTGAGTGTGAGATGATATATACCTTGTTGGATATTTTTTGAGAGAAACTTCCAGGACCAGTCTCTCAGCTAATCATGACTTAGTGGTATGAGTTATAAAAAGGCATCTTCCTTGGGCAGACAAATTATCCAAAGATGCTGTTTCTTCCCGTGTTAGAGCCACAGTGGGGCAAATTTTTGCCAACCCCTCTCCTGGGAATCCCTTTAAAACACAGAGACTGCATAACAGCCCAGAGGCCCTGTTTGTGGCCCAGCTAGCCTTTTCTCTTTTCTGAGGTTAATCTGTGTGATCCTCTGGTGAATTAAGTGATTTTGAGTGACATGTAGAACTAGTCCAGACCTGTTGTGCTTGTTGGATGCAGGGCAGTGTGACTCCCACTCTGTCTTTCCCAGAGGGGCCCAGAGAAAATTGTGGAACGAAAGTCACGCTTGTTGAAACATGCAGACATGCAGATGTGAAGCTGGACTGTTATTCAGATAAAAAGATATACTTGGTGATGTAATTTCTGTTCTAGATTCTGCTACATTCTGCTAATCTTGCTGATAAAGGGTTGCTTTTCTAAACAGGCATATAAAAAATGATGGCAATTTTGTTTTCTTAAATCTGTGAAAATAAAAGCAGAGATTGAAATTTACTAAATGTAGCCAGTACACCATGTGTATTTTGTTGTTTTCAGAATAATTTTTATTTATGTTCATAGCTTCGCTTTTTGTTAAAAGATTTAGAAAAGAACAGATCAAGGCTTGCTTAGTTTTCATGCATTGTAGAATATTCAACATTTGGCCTTACTCATTGAATGCTAGGAGCATCTCATATGCCAGTCAGTCATATCTAAGAAATAAAAATATAAAACATGAAATTAAGAGTGATCATTTTTTCCCCCTTAGCACTGATAGTCAAGTGATAGAAAAAAAATAGCAAAATGGCTTTCCATGCCTTAGGTGTCCTTCTTAAAAAGCAGATTATGACAGCACATATTTGCAGTAAGGATTCATTTTAATCTCATCTCAACCCAAAAGTATTTGGTTAAGTCTTGTTCTGAACTTGATCTGAATTTAAACTGGTCCTTCTTGTTTATTCTTTTTTGTATAGCATATTAATAGGGAATATTACTTTCCTTTGCCAGCATTAGACTTCCCTGGTGGCTCAGACGGTAAAGCGTCTGCCTACAACGTGGGAGACCTGGGTTCGATCCCTGGGTCGGTCCCTGGGTCGGGAAGAACCCCTGGAGAAGGAAATGGCGACCCACTCCAGTATTCTTGCCTGGAAAATCCCATAGACAGAGGAGCCTGGTAGACTACAGTCCATGGGGTTGCAAAGAGTCGGACATGACTGAGCAACTAAACTTTAAACTTTGCCAATATTACTGATAGATGAAAATAATCTAAATTTGATACCCTAATTGTTCCAAACTTCTGAAATATAGAGTTCTTAAAAACAGTTTGGTCTTTGGAATTGTTAGCATCTTTAGTTTCAACATTGCTCACATAATATGCTTGTATTATTTGTATTCAGTTCAGTTCAGTTCAGTCACTCAGTCGTGTCCGACTCTTTGCGACCCCATGAATTGCAGCACCCCAGGCCTCCCGATCCATCACCAACTCCCGAAGTTCACTCAAACTCACGTCCATCAGGTTGGTGATGCCATCCAGCCATCTCATCCTCTGTTGTCCCCTTTTCCTCCTGCCCCCAATCCCTCCCAGTATCAGTGACTTTTCAAATGAGTAAGCTCTTCGCATGAGGTGGCCAAAGTGTTGGAGTTTCAGCTTTAGCATCATTCCTTCCAGTGAACACCCAGGGCAGATTTCCTTCAGAATGGACTGGTTGGATCTCCTTGCAGTCCAAGGGACTCTCAAGAGTCTTCTCCAACACCACAGTTGAAAAGCATCAATTCTTCGGTGCTCAGCTTGCTTCACAGTCCAACTCTCACATTCATACATGACCACTGGAAAAACCAAAGCCTTGACTAGATGGACCTTAGTCGGCAAAGTAATGTCTCTGCTTTTCAATATGCTGTCTAGGTTGGTCATAACTTTTCTTCCAAGGAGTAAGCGTCTTTTAATTTCACGGCTGCAGTCCCCATCTGCCGTGATTTTACATATTTTTAAATTAATGGAATCCAGTTTAATATATTTTCATAGTTTAAGACTGTTTAGCGTAGATGTTATATTTACTTTTTCCTCTTTGTAGCATGACTCCCACCTCACATATTAGTGGTTTTTTAGACAGGGTCTATGAATTATACTAGTGATTCCCTAGGGATCTTTTAAGCAGCCTATTACTGATGGAGAAAAAGCAGAATGATGAAGCAGTTTTATTTATAGTTCACTTAACTTGAAATGTAAGATTAGTTGTTGTTTTCTCTGAAATTCCACCAAGTTTTGAAACTTGGACATATTAATTTATACACAGATTGACAAAGTTTGTGTTAGTTTGTCTCAGCTCACAATCATCAGGGTGCAGTTTATCTTCTGTATATTACTTATCAATTTGCATCTTTTATTGTTTTACTGTGTTGCATTATATTTCAAAATCACAAAAATTGCACAGTGGTTCAGAAGTCATCTGCTGAGTAGTAAAACCTGCAATGAAAACAGAAATAAGACTACTAAAGCTCATTAATAGTGAGAAGTGCTGCATCTCAGTTACATAGAATAGGAATCCTTACGACAGTGATTTTGCACAAGCAGGGCAAGTATAAAAAGTTTTGATAATTGACATCTAGGAGTATAGACTTATTGAATGAATAATTCATTTACTGCTAATGTGTTATCTGTTGTGTAAAAACATTGTCAAATGGTAACAATCCTGAAAGATGATGCTGTGAAAGTGCTGCACTCAATCTGCCAGCAAATTTGGAAAACTCAGCAGTGGCCACAGGACTGGAAAAGGTCAGTCTTCATTCCAATCCCAAAGAAAGGCAATGCCAAAGAATGCTCAAACTACCACACAATTGCACTCATCTCACACACTAGTAAAGTAATGCTCAAAAACTCCAAGCCAGGCTTCAGCAATACATGAACCGTGAACTTCCAGATGTTCAAGCTGGTTTTAGAAAAGGCAGAGGAACCAGAGATCAAATTGCCAGCATCCACTGGATCATGGAAAAAGAAAGAGAGTTCCAGAAAAGCCTCTATTTCTGCTTTATTGACTATGCCAAAGCACAATAAACGGTGGAAAATTCTGAAAGAAATGGGAATACCAGACCATCTGACCTGCCTCTTGAAAAACCTGTATGCAGGTCAGGAAGCAGTAGTTGAAACTGGACATGGAACAACAGACTGATTCCAAATAGGAAAAGGAGTCCGTCAAGGCTGTATATTGTCACCCTGCTTATTTAACTTATTTGCAGAGTACATTATGAGAAACGCTGGACTGGAAGAAGCACAAGCTGGAATCAAGATTGCCAGGAGAAATATCAATAACCTCACATATGCAGATGACATCACCCTTATGGCAGAAAGTGAAGAGAACTAAAAAGCCTCTTGAAAGTGAAAGAGGAGAGCGAAAAAGTTGGCTTAAAGCTCAACATTCAGAAAACGAAGATCATGGCATCCGGTCCCATCACTTCATGGGAAATAGATGGGGAAACAGTGTCAAACTTTATTTTTTGGGCTCCAGAATCACTGCAAATGGTGACTGCAGCCATGAAATTAAAAGACACTTACTCCTTGGAAGAAAAGTTATGACCAGCCTAGACAGCATATTGAAAAGCAGAGACATTACTTTGCCAACAAAGGTCCGTCTAGTCAAGGCTTTGGTTTTTCCAGTGGTCATTTATGGATGTGAGAGTTGGATTGTGAAGAAGGCTGAGCGCTGAAGAATTGATGCTTTTGAACTGTGGTGTTGGAGAAGACTCTTGAGAGTCCCTTGGACTGCAAGGAGATCCAACCAGTCCATTCTGAAGGAGATCAGTCCTGGGATTTCTTTGGAAGGAATGATGCTAAAGCTGAAACTCCAGTACTTTGGCCACCTCATGCGCAGAGTTGACTCATTGGAAGACTCTGATGCTGGGAGGGATTGGGGGCAGGAGGAGAAGGGGACGACCGAGGATGAGATGGCTGGATGGCATCACTGACTCGATGGACGTGAGTCTGGGTGAACTCCGAGAGATAGTGATGAACAGGGAGGCCTGGCGTGCTGCGATTCATGGGGTCGCAAAGAGTCGGACACGACTGAGCGACTGAACTGAACTGAACTGAACTGAAGAGAAGAATTAGCATTTAGTAAGCTGGTTGTAGACTGCGAAAGTTGTCTTTGAATCATTACTGAATTATATATATATATAAGTTCACACACGTATAAGGTGTGATAATGCTGTGTGAATACATAGGATCATTCCTAATGCCAAGTCACTCACTGCTTCATTTTCCATGATATTTTTGGTTGGTAACATATCTCTGACCTTGATTTGATTTTAAAGGAATGCTGGAAACAGGGGCTCTCATAAAATCTTGGCTATTGGGAGATGTCTGTGTAGCACACAGTGTGGAGAATTGAGAAGTGTATCTTTCACACTGAAATATGAATTTGAGGGAGCAGATGTTCAAACAAGTTTCTTTTTTAAATTTATTCTTAATTGAAGGATAATTACTTTATAATATTGTGTTGGTTTCCAAACAAGTTTCTTTTAAAAGGTGAGACCAATAATGTTAATGTCTACCTAAAATATCAACAGTTTAAATGTTAAAGATAACCAGGTTTTCTGGAGAGTTGCTCTTGTTTAATATCTAGGTTGCACCTAACTCTTTTGCGACCCCATGGATGGCTTCTCTGTCCGTGGAATTTCCTAGGCAAGAATACTGGAGTGGGTTGCCATTTCCTTCTCTGGGAATCTTCCCGTTCCAGGGATCAGACCCACGTCTCCTGCCTTGCAGGCGGATTCTTAACTGCTGAACCACTGGGGCAGCTCCTTTTTGGAAAGACAAAGTGTATTTCAGGCAGTTCACTGACCAAAACTCTGACTTTTCTAAACCCTGTTTTAACCCTCAGTTATTGGACAAAGAGTTCAATAACATATTATAGGGAGGTTTAGCGTACAAATGTTACATCCAAATATGAAGACTACTTTCCAGAGTAAGCATATCCAAAGAGTATATTAAGAACCATTTGCTATTATCCTTCAGATTGAAATTTCTAGTCTTCTGACTTCTTACTGTGCCTAGATCAGTAGCCTAGAATCTGTCTGAGAGCTGTGCATAATCTTCTTAAAGAACTGCTTTTGTAAGGTTGAATGCACTGATTAATCTGAATGTCTCTGACACACCTCCCAGTATTTCCTTCATTCTTTTCACTGGTCAATCTGTGATTATAATTTAGGATTTTTTAAATTTAGTAGAAATAAGGGGGAAAAAAAAAGTAAAGCTAGAAATGGAAACTGCCTTATGATTAAAATTGCTTGTCAATGTATTGAGTCCAATATGTGTTAATTAATTAATTCTTAATATAGCAAATATATATTGAATGAAGATTATATTTCCCCTTGTTTTCCTCTGTGTTTTTGGCTCCCCCTTTTCTCTTTCCTTTAAATGGAGTCATATTCCTTTTCGTTGGCTGCTCAATGTTGGAGTTTCACAAGGCATGGTCCTAGGACTCTCAGTGTTCTCTTCCAAGGCTGTCTCAAGGGTTACTCTGGTTTAACTGATCACCTACAAGCAAACACAGATTTATTTCTTCAACTCTTCTGAGTTGCCCCTCCTACATTTGCTTGTAATCCTTCAAAGATAACCCAAACTTACATCCAAAGCTGAACTCATGGCCTCCCCCACCTGCTCAGTCTGTTGCCTGCCTGTTGCTCTTCCAGTGTCCTGTCTCAGTGAGTGACACTCTCCCCAAGCTGTGCAGGCCAGAAGCCTCGGAATTCTCCTTGGCTCCTCCCTCTCCCTCCTCACCATCTCAGTCCTTGAATTGTTCTGATTTTATTTCTTACATGTCTTTCTCATCCCGATCCTCTGGACACCGCTGCTGTTATCTCTTCCTTGGACTACCCCAGTAGCTTTCCAACCAGTTTTTCTGCACTTTGCATCCCGCCCCCAACACTCCCCGCCCCCAACACACACGCACTTACTCACTCACACATATATATACCCTTTAAAAAGTCATCAAGGATGCAGAACCTGTCTGATTATATTGTCTGTCTATTTAAACTTTTAGACAGCTTTCCTTTTTTTGGAGTCTGGAAATCAACTTCATTAGCATGGTGTTCAGATCCTTCCTTCTTTTTTCATCTCATGGTCCCCCAACTCTCCCCAGCCTCTCCTCACTCTCCTCATCCCCTCCTCCAATTCCACTGCCTTTCTTTCATCTGGTCCTATTCATACTGTTTTGCAGCTTTTCACCCCACCCTTTTTTTAAGCTTTTACCACTCCCTCTGGGCTTCCCTGGTGGCGCAGAGGTTAAAGCATCTGCCTGCAGTGTGGGAGACCTGGGTTTGATCCCTGGGTCAGGAAGATCCCCTGGAGAAGGAAATGGCAACCCACTCCAGTATTCTTGCCTGGAGAATCCCATGGACGGAGGAGCTTGGTGGGCTACAGTCCACAGGTCGCAAAGAGTCGGACACGACTGAGCGACTTCACTTTCACTTTCACTTTCACTGGTCTTCCCTGATAGCTCAGTTGGTAAAGAATCTGCCTGCAATTCAGGACACCCTAGTTTGATTCCTGGGTCAGGAAGATCCTCTGGAGAAAGGATAGGCTACCCACTTCAGTATTCTTGGGCTTCCCTTGTGACTCAGCCGGTAAAGAATCTGCCTGCAATGTTGGAGGCCTGCGTGTGATCCCTGGGTTGGGAAGATCCCCTGGAGAAGGGAAAGGCTACCCACTCCAGTATTCTGTTCTGGAGAATTCCGTGGACTACAGTCCATGGGATTGCAAAGAGTCGGATACAACTGAGCGATTTTCACTTCACTTCATTTAATTCTTGCTCACTTCTCACATTTCAGCCTTAAGAGTAATTTCTTCAGGGAAACCTTTCCTATCTCCACAACAGGTTTTAAATCCCCCTGCCATTCTTAAAATTAAGCACCCAGAACCAAGAGTTATTCATAAACCATCTCTTTAGTTTTGCTTGAATAGTGCTATTTGGATTTTGCTTTTGATGTTTGTATTTCTACCTCTGATTCTGAAGACCTCTGT
The DNA here is from genome assembly GCA_006410635.1 of Cephalophus harveyi. Classification (NCBI taxonomy): domain Eukaryota; kingdom Metazoa; phylum Chordata; class Mammalia; order Artiodactyla; family Bovidae; genus Cephalophus; species Cephalophus harveyi. Next base: position 1,463,625 of record SJYT01024402.1, read on the forward strand.
TTTAATTTCTCAGTCTTTTTTGGCTGAAAAGTGTACATCTATTTCTGTATTCTCAAGAACTATGTAATATTTTCACAGTTATTTTAAGAGTCACTCCTGGCTTTTCTAAGTTGGGAAGTTTGTTGATATAGTACACTAGTCTATTTTTAATTTTTGGATGGAGACTTCAAAACATCTTCCCCTTTTTAAAAAAGTTGCTTTCTCATGATATTTATTTATTGGACTGAAATGTTTCATTTCTGATCTTTTTTTATAAGATAAAACTAGAGATACAATTAAAGCCCTGTGTATCGTTTCTTGGTTCTATTCCTGTCTTTCTACCTAGAAATAACTTCTATTCTGAATTGGTCTTTCTTATTCCCATTCATTTGTTTAAAAATTTTCATATGTGTATCTTTACATAAAATACTATATGTTATTTATTTTTAAGCTTTTTATTCTTCTGCAACTTACTTTTTTCCATTTAGCATTGTCTTACAGTTTTATTCATGTTAGTGTGTATAGTCTAGTTCATTTATTTTCACTATTATTATATACCATTGTACAAATAAGCCAGTTTACCCATTCTCTTAGTAGATATCTACTATTATTAGTCCATCTTTCTGTTTATATTTAGATTGTTCCTGTTGTTTTAGTGTTTCTTTTTTTTTCTAGTTAGCTTTTTGTTTTTGCTGTTACAGACAATGCCGCAATGTTTATTGTTGTGTACATATTTTTCTAAAGAAGTATAGAAAGCTATATATCTCTCCAAGTAGAACTGCAAGGTTGAAGGGCATGTATATCCTCAAATTTATTAAATAATGTCAAATTGCTCTTAAGTGGCTGCACCAATATCTACTTCTGCCAACTTTGTATGAGATTTACTTTTGCTGCACATTGTTGTCAGCACTTTATATTATCAGATTTCTTAATTTTTGCCAGTCTTGTAGAGGGGATTTTGTTTCGATTTTCATGATTTCTGCCTAGTGAGATTGGACACTTTTTCAAATTTAATCTATTTAATGTTTAGTATCTTCTCTCTGAAATTATTTGATTTGATATCTCAAACAATTGTATTTACTTAACAGCAACTTGAACCCACGGTTGTATCCATACAAGCCCTTGGGAAAGACTGTAGCACTATAAAATTAGTACCAGTTCATTAAAAAAAAATTATCATTCATATATGAAGGTAAAATTTAGGCAAAGTGGCAGAGCCTATTATTTTGCATTTAATAATTGATGACAAGTTGTCAAGTTTAGAAGTAATACTAAGCATTTTGTGTTTTTTAGTTATAAATCATCTAATATATACTAATTTAAATATATTCAGATTTCTTTTTCTGAACTGTTTCATGGGGAGAACTTAAGTTGGCCTGAGTTTTAATACTGGTACTAGCAATAACTTCATAAAATATTTGATGTCCTAATAATAATGTCTGAAGTAAAAGAGGAATGAAATGATAATGCTAGAAATTAAAAAGCTGAGAGTTTAATCTGTAGGATTCTGTTAATATAGGCAAATTGTATATAAAATCCCTCAATGACTGGTATCTCTGAGAAGGTGTATACAAAGCCCTTTGTCTTAGAACTGAACATCACCTACAGGGTGCAGTAGCACCCACCCTTCACATTAATAGGCCAGTAAACTGTTGTGAAAGATACAGTTGAATTTTTACAAGGTTTGAGGTAAAGGCAAAGAAGGGCTTCTGCCCCTCCTCAAACCCAAATCAGAGCAAAATACTTGAAAGGCCAAGAAAGCTGTGTTAAAAGGCACAAGAAGATATGAATGTCAGCCTCCTCTTATGAGCCCAGCATACTGTGACTCTGATAACAGCCTGGAAGAGCTCTCCTTGGGGGGAACACGGTTGACCACTGCCTTTGTCAATTTCTTCATGGCCAGAGTTCTTCTCTATCTGCCCAAGAACAACGGAGATGATGAAGAAGTCCTTTAACACTGACAGGTCCCAGGACAGCACAGTGAGCAGGTCTGGTAGAGATGATGATGGGAGTTTGGCTGGTCCCTGACTATGATGCTTTGAGAATAAATGGGATGAGCATTGTCTTAGCCGTGTCCACTTGACTACTAATAAATAGAATAGACTTTTCCACCATCAAAAAAGTAACAATAAGCAGAAGGAATGGAAGAGGTTGGAAGGTACAGAGTAGTTGAGAGAAGAAACAAATAAGGCAAATGTGTATTGATTTACACTAATGGAGTTTGCCTAATCCTGATCCTTACCTCTAACCAGGAAGGACTGAACTGAAAAGTGAATACCTCTCCACAGAACTGAGGCTTGTTCACTAATTTCAGTTATCTAAAACAGTCAAGAATCGATGAGGAAACCACAACAGCCTCTGAACAACTAGAACAACTGTCACAAAGTCCAGACTGTGAAGTCCCCCCCCTTCAGTCATAGAAGACCCATCCATCTCAAGCCTTCGCTCAGCACTTACTTCTGTAATTCAACACACAGTCTTAAAGCCCTGGCCTTAATTCCCAGCCGACAGAAAAATTGAAACAATAGTTTGAAAGGTATTAGTGAATCCAGAGCTCTCCTGCTAAATTTGTATATGTTAGGCACATCATGATGTCACAGTTTCAAGAGGCAAAATAGGACTAGAAATTAGAATCAGAAACTCAAATAGTAATGTGAGACTATTTAATATGTTCACGAACTTCTGTTTTTTTTCCTGGTTAATTCTCATGTGTGTTTTAATCACAATGAAATTTTTAAAGGTGGGGAAGCTCATATAAATGCTGATCTAAAGCAATAGCAAACTTTTGTTGTCCTTACTTGGCCTGGATATGTGATGCTTAGTTTGCTCAGTCGTGTTTGACTCTTGGCAACTTCATGGACTGTATAGCCCACCAGACTCTTCTGTCCATGGCGTTTTGCAGGCAAGAATACTGGTGGTTGTTGTTGAGTCACTCTGTCATGTCTGACTCTTTGAGACCCTGTGTACTGCAGCCTGCTAGGGCTTCCTGTCCTTCACTGTCTCCTGGAGATTGTTCAAGCTCATGTGCATTGAATTGGCGATGCCATCCAACCATCTCATCCTCTGTCGCTCCCTTCTCCTCCCACCTTCAGTCTTGCCCAGCATCAGGGTCTCTACCAGTGAGTCAGTTCTTCACGTCAGGTGGCCAAAGTATTGGTGCTTCTGCTTCAGCATCAGTCCTTTCAATGAACACCTAGGACTCATTCCCTTTAGGATGGACTGGTTGGATCTCCTTGCAGTCCAAGGGACTCTCAAGAGTCTCCTTCAGTACCACCATTCAAAAACATCAATTTTTCAGTGTGCAGCCTTCATTACGGTCCAACTCTCACATCTGTACATGACTACTGGAAAAACCATAGTTTTGACTAGTGGGTTGCCATTTCCTTCTCCAGGGGGTCTTCCCAACCCAGGGATTGAACCCACATCTCCTGTGTCTCTTGTAGTACATGGGCGTGCAGTGATTTTTACATTTCTCCATCTCAGGGTAGCCTTCTTAACTTGGTCTAAATGTTCAGCTCTCCTTTCTCCCTCACCGCTCGCTCTCCCCCTTTACTAAGGAAGAGCAAGCATGGATAAGATTAGCATCTTTGCTAATAAGGATGTGTTCTGGGTGAGAAAATCACATATGTGTAAGGAACTCACTGTCTCTCCCTCTTCTCCTCCCTTTGACTCAAGTGACTGGTTGCAGTTGTCCAGTCTCTCTTCTGTGCGGCCAACTGAAATATTAGACTTTAAGAAGGGATTATGGGGAGTCATGAAGAAAAAACATCATAAACCTTTACTGAATCCATGTGCTACTCCTGTTCAGTTGACCCAAATTCTCTAGGTTTGGAAGGTTAATGACAAATCTAGCTGACAATTTAAGTGTTTCTTTAAGAATAAGGGTGATTGGCAGGGCATGATTCTGGCACTTCATTGTTCCAAGTCAATTAACCACTTAAAACCCCCATCATCACTTCTTCCAGCAGCAGCTGCTCTTCTTCTGTCCATAGCTGCCTGTCCCTTTAAGCCAGCACATACCCAGCTTATACACACATTTATGCTGTTGCTTGTTTTTGTTTTTTTCCTCACTCCTTGTCAAAAGCTATTAAAGGGTAAAATAGATAACCAACAAGGACCGACTGTATAGCACAGGGAACTGTACTCAATATCTTGTAGTAACCTATAATGGAAAAGAGTCTAAAAATGAACATATATGGAGATATATATATATATATATATAAAATACTGAATCACTTTGCTGTATACCTGAAACTAATACAACTTTGTAAATTAACCATATTTCAATAAATTTAAAAAGAAATCCACCTGAAGAAGAGGAAACTGTACATAGAACAATATATTCTAGACATCTTTGAGATGTAGGAACCCAATGGCTGTAGATTATTGCTTTAACTAGAGTAACTTAAAACAACAGATACCACTTCACACCCATTGCATTGCATGTGTGTGCTCAGGCATGTCCAACTCTGCGACCCTATGAGCTATAACCTGGCAGGCTCGTCTGTCCATGGGATTTCCCAGGCAAGAATACTAGAGTGAGTTGCCATTTCCTTCTCCAGGAGATCTTCCTGACCCAGAGATCAAACCCAAGTCTCCTGCATCTCCTGCATTGCAGATGGCTTCTTTACCTTTTGAGCCGTTGGGGCTTCCTGCACACCTATAAAATGGTGAAAATCCAGAACAGTGACAGCACTGAATGGTGGCGAGGATGTGAAACAACAGGAACTCTCTTTGCTGATGGGAATGCAAAATGGTGCAGCCACTTTGGAGGGTAGTTTGCTGGATTCTTAGAAAACTAAACCTACTCCACTATACCATTCAGCAGTCATCCTCTTTGATATTTACCCAAGTGAATTGAAAATTTATGTCCACGCAAAAGCTTAATGGTTTATAAACCTTTATTCTTAATTGCTTATGGTGTGATCAACCAGTAGAGATAACTGAAGAGTCAGGCCCCCCGCCTCCTAAGAACGTTGTTTTTGGATAAAAGTCATAAGAATGTACATTTAGTTTCATTTCCGTAGTATGTTTCTTTTATTCCTAGTAATGAGTATTTGAATGTTTTTTTATTGTATATGGTATATTCACACACACAGACAGAACCATTTGAGTTCAATTAGTTAACATTGTCCTGGAAACCAAGTCTTAGTAGAATTGGAATTGTGAAATAAATCTATTTGACCACTATTAAATCCTATAGTGTCTTACAAGAAGATGAATTTCTTCAAATAGATGTTTTGATTGGTTCTCTGTTGAGTGTTCTTTTTTAGCAGAAATGTTTCCTGTTTCCTTTCACAGTTGTTTCGAGAAGTACGAATAATGAAGATATTGAATCACCCTAACATAGGTATGAAATTTATATTTCACAATTAATGATAAAATATTTTCCTTAAATACTATTGAAGCTATTTGAAATGATACAGTTTTAAGGATGTTCTGTATAAAAAGAAGAAAAGTGATAACCTAAGTGATAATCTCAGAAAGTGTTACTTTGGGTATAAATATTATAAAGAAGTTAACTGAAGGCTACAAATTGTATTTTTCTACTACCTTGCTATCTTCTACTCTTCACTAAAATAATACATAGGACTTGGAGTTGCTATATACAGGTGCTTCTTGTATCTCCTTACTAAATCTCTCTAAAGGTTGCATGCCATTTACATATGGATAAGAAATAATTCCGGATATTTTGGCAATGTGGACTTGGGTTTGTTCGTAGTCCATAGGCAAAATAACTAGTTTGAATTTTAAAGAAAATAAAGATTTTATTTCAATTTTAGTGAACTTATTTACATAAGTTCTATTTTCCCCCCATATTTACGGATAAATTTATTTGTAAATTAATTTACACATATTACTCAAAGTCATTGCATTATAAGAAGTAAAAAGCAATTCTTCTTTTAATCTGTTTATTCT
>SJYT01024402.1:1470249-1521293 GCA_006410635.1 Cephalophus harveyi
CTTTAAGCCACTTGGTGAGTTTTTAATATACATGTATGTCTATACGGTACAAATTCTGTCTCTTATACACATCTTACTCTTAGATTTTTTAAAAATTTACTACAAATACTAAATATTTTAATTACTTATTTAGTTTTTTAATAGATTTGGGTTTTTGCATCACTTTTTAAAAACACTAAAAATACTTCATGTAAGTTTTTTACATAAACCAAAAACCTAGATCATTAATGTTTTTTATTATCATAGGATTTAAAAAAATATTAATCATCATGCAAACTTGCATAAAATATTAGTCTATAATAAAATTAATGAACCTTCAAATACCACATAATGAATTCTTTCTTCACTTAACTCTTCTTTAAGTGAAGTGAAGTCGCTCAGTTGTGTCCGACTCTTTGCGACCCCGTGGACTGTAGCCCGCCAGGCTCCTCTGTCCATGGGATTCTCCAGGCAAGAATACTGGAGTGGGTTGCCATTTCCTTCTCCAGGGGATCTTCCCAACCCAGGGATCGAACCCGAGTCTCCCGCATTGTGGGCAGATGCTTTTTCCTCTGAGCCACCAGGAAACAGTTCATCAGTATGGGAACCCTGTGTGTTTATAGTTCAGTTAAACTTTTTTTAGTGATATAGTCTCAAGAGAAAGGCTAGACATGGCTTTGATATGAGAACTTACAGACAGCTAAAGATCGATGGACATTGTTCAATTTTTATGAAGGTCCACCACAAGGCTGGGTTAATACTAATGTGCGTACTGCTTTAACAATTAATGGTAAGTACAGTCAACTCTATTGGTGCTAATGAAGGGGAGCAATGGCTGGAGTAATAGACAGCACCTGGGGTCCTCACTGCTCTCCTTCAGTAGCACTGGGGGCCAGTGGGGTGTAGTGTAGGGTAGAGGGGTGTGTACTTTAGCTCATCCCAAACCAGGTGGTCTCTTACTTAATTCTGATTCCTGGTCATAGGTTTCCTTTGAGTCTTGCCAGTCAGTGGTCCTGTAACAAAACCATCGGAGTTCTGTAGCAGTAAATCTAGAATCGACGTCTTGCCTTTTAAACCTATAAATGACAAGATGACTCTGGAAAATAAAACAATATGTTTCTTCTAAAATTTATAGATATTTTAGGATTGAATATGACATGTACACTAGAAACTTAGCATGAAAAATGGCCTCTTTGAGGAGTACATCTCTTGACTCTGGTTCATTCATGGGGCAAAAGATCTTCAGTGATTAGAAGGGCAGGGAACTCCTATATGAACCATGTTTTGTTCAAAGGAACCTATTAAAAGTAGGCATCAGGGCTAATCCACAATGGTGTGTGTATTTCTTCTATTGTTCATGCAAACATTATTTATTAAATGTTTACTATGTATTAGGTGATATTCAAGGTGCAAGCAACACGTGGATGAACAGATACAACGTCATTGCCATCAAAAAGATGACATTCTAGTTGGGGAAGCGTATCATAAACAAGTAATATATAATCAGTAAAAGACTGGGTCATGTAAACATCTGGGGTATGAACATTCCAGGCAGAACTTGAGGGCAGTCCAGATTTTTGAACCCCTGCCGTATATATCTTTCCCAGCCTAGATTCACATATCTAGAGTTAACTGCTATGATGGGTCAGCTAGAGCATCTATTCATTTCTCTGTTTTTATCATCCCATTTAATCATTTAAGTATGCTTTATATAATCTGCTAACATTGTAGATGTATTAGTTTCATCTGACATACATACATCATTGCATTTTGATTTTTAACATTTTACTTAACGTCCTAGGATTGATATTGCATATATGTATATGTAATATATCTGTATACCTAGATACAAATATATAATTTATTGAGTGCTTACTATATGCCAGTCACTGTGCTAAGCACGTGCATTATTTCATTAATCCTCACAACGGCCATGTGAGATAGGCAATAGGGAGAAATGGAGTCTTAATATAGTTAAGAAATCTTCCTAATATCTCCCCATAGCAACTTAGGGCTAAATCAGGATTCATACCAAAATTAGTCTGATTCTAAAACCTGAGTTTTTAACCACTTTGCTGTACTTTATAAGAACTCTTTAAGCCACTTGGTGAGTTTTTAATATACATGTATGTCTATACGGTACAAATTATAAGGATATAAAATTTTTATCCCTTACACTGAGGTATTTTATCTTTCATAATGTAACTGAACATTAGGTTTATTATTATTAATTAGAGAAAAATGAAAAAACTTACACGTAAAGGATCTATTAGAAAATTTTTACAGTTTCTAATATCTTTAAACTATTTCAACAAATGTGTATTGTCTCTCCACTTTGTGTCCTGTCATGGGATGGGCATGCAGGTAAAGTATGGGTGTGATGACAGCATTCAGGAAGGTTGCAGCTCCTCTAGGGTAATAGGAGACGCACACAAGGATGGTTTCATTCTGTATAGTAAGGAGTTAAGTGCCAGTCCAGGTGAAATGAGTATCACGAGAATGAACATGATCAAAATACAAAGGATAAGAATGAAATCAGTGTGGATGGAGACAGAGAGGTGGAATTTAACCACGATTAAATGATCAATAGACTTTAAGAGAGTGAGCCAACATAATATGGCTTTTGGTGTTTTATTTGAAATGTAAGCCCCCAATACAGAGCCAAATGTGATTTTTGATTGCCTGTGCTGTGGCTTCTTCCCTTTATTTGAATGGATAATAAAGAGTTGACTGTATTTTCACATAGTACTGGAAAAAAGAAAGAAAGTTTTCTTAATGTTTTTATGATTTTTTTATTAAAGGAGTTTTGCTGATTTTTAAGCTGCTACCAATATTTGGTTTTATATGTCTTTTTCCCTTTTTTTTCTATCATGTAATAGTTTTAATTTATGTAGAACTATCAGAAAAGTGTGGGCCAAAAGCTTCTTTAACAACAAGGCAAAAGCTTGACATTGCATATATTGTTAACTGAAAATCTGTGTATATTTTACTGCCTGCTTTACCTTTCTGATTCAGGTGAAGTATTTGATTACTTAGTTGCCCATGGAAGAATGAAAGAAAAAGAGGCCCGTGCAAAATTTAGGCAGGTATGGAAAGTAGTTTTCAACTTTGTTTTGCTGATATTTTTAGTGATGTACAATGGACAGTATCACAAACCAAAATTCAGAGTACATGGTACTTTAAAAAGAAAAATTGATACTTTCTTTTTAAAGATGGAAACCTGAAAAAGAAATTTGTAAAATAGTTATATTTGGTTATTTTTAGATCACTATAAATAGTAAAATGTTTATAGTTGAGACTCTTATTAATAACTCTTTGATAGTTTTGGAAGTAGAGACCTAGAGTGAGATAGAAAATAAATACTTAAACATTTATCCAGGAATTATTATTAAGTATTATTACCTTTATATGTACAACATAACTGTGTACTGTTTAAAAAGGTTTTTGTATTTTTTTAAGTAATTAAAGATATCTTGCTTTTGGAACTCCTATTTTTGTAGGTTTAAAGACTATGATCAATTTTATTTAGTCGAGTAGGGAAGGAACCTTGCCAGTATGAAGAATATGGTAAGATATTGGTATTTCCAGGTCGACTTGATTATGATTTGTTACCTAAATGATAAAATAAGAAAAAGCAATTTAAGTTCATGTAAGCTTTTGTTTCTAATATTTAGGAATGAAGTAATTAAAATTAGCATACTTTAAAAATTACTGTAACAATGCCAGATTAATAAATTGTAAATTGTTCATAAAATTTACTGAAGTTTCAACAGATAACTTACTATATGCCAAACTTTGCCTTAGTGAATTTAAAATACTCACTTAAAAATAGTTCAGTATCTCTTCTGTAAGCGTGATTCTGTAATTAAAGTGATCCTGTAATCAGTAAGATTGGGTCATACTAATATGAAATGTTCCACTGTGAGATTTTTACATATATGTTAACATACAAACAATTATAGAAGTCCTAAAGAAGATGGGAGGAAAATTCCTTTTTGACTATTTTATTGGCATAGCACTCTTCGAATTAATCATGGAGTGAGTTTATTTTGGGAAACATCTATTATTAATATCTCACAGAGTCATTATTTTTTGGAACACAATATATAAAATGCTTTAGACCAAAGATATATACAGCCATTCATTATATTTGAAATGGATCTTAGAAGCATTTGACTTAAAATAGCTGGATCTAAAGACAGCTGGTAATGAGGAAGCAATATTGAGAAGCTGGACAGCGATCAGCCACATACTGTTAAGTTCTTTTCTCTGCTGGGTTGCAAGTCCAAGTTTACTTAAGTAAAGAACTACAATCATCACTTCAAATGTCGTCGTTCTCTCCATCTCAGTCACTCTAGCTTTAGTAGCCAACTAGGAAGAAAATTCCAATTGGCGTTAGATATTTCCATTGAAATCTAAATTGGTATTTGAAGGACTGTCACTGCTCACTCTTCTTTTTAGTTGGTTGGTTTTATTTATTTATTATTTAAAACATACTGTGGTTGAAAATTGTACTGGGTACTATATGGAATTAGAGAAGATGAAAATGCCTGCTGTTTCAAAGAGCTTACTCATGTTTACTGACAGGTGTGAGCAGGATAGGAGGCTAGGACACAGATATTTTCATAAAGATCCAAGTAATTATTAAGTTGCTTTTTTTTTTTTTTTTTAATGAAATCTGGATTACTTTGAAATGAGATCAGAGGTTGAATATGAAATAAATTCTATTTAAAATGTAAAACAATGGGAGTTTAAAAAATAATTCTCTATTATAAATATTAAATGTATTTTACTCTCTATATGTGTTCCCCCCAAATTAAATAGGTAACCAACTCACATTTTAAAAAACAATGAAAACACATACACCATTTTGTAGTTATTTGTCAAAAACTTGTTTTTGTTTTTATATTTATTTTTGCTAAGTTTATTTTTCTTTATAGGTTTAATTAAAACTCTACTTAATGTATACTTATTTTATTTTTATTTGTTCTATATTTCATGCAATTACTTTTAAGAGTTTAACAGTGAAGGGGAATATACTATATTAGTAAGGGTATATACACACCTATACATGTATGTCCTTGACTCTACCATGAATTACAACAAAGACACTATGACATTTAGGACCAATTTAGCAGCTATTGCTCCTCTGCATTCCCTTAAGATTTGAAGGCCTACAAGAAAATCATAATGTTGATTCAGCCCTACCAATATCAAGGCTACGACTTGAAGCTTGGGAATTCCTGACCCACTTATAAATAATTGCAAAGCAAACCCCACAATTGCACCTCATGGCAAAGCATTGACATGTCTTGTCTTAGGGTCAGTGCAGGACTTATTGTCAGTCATGTTTTTAAGATCCGTAACAAAAGGATCATAAAGAAGTTCGTACATTTGTGGAGGTACAGAAGGTTTGAGATGGGAGGGTCTGGCCATAGATTGAATGCAGTAAAACTTGGATTTGTGGATGGGGATTCTTACAATGAGTGAGTCAGAAGCCAGAGCTTCTTTCATTGTAGAAATTGTATCCTACTAGATTCAGTGTGGTGGTATTATAAGTTTTCTTTCCCTTAAGTCTTTAAGATGCAGGAGATTTTTATTCCAGAAGTGCCTATAGAACTGCTTTCATAGAAACTATCCTGTCTAAGGTGAAGTTCATGTTTGGTAACCAAATCATCTGTAGCATGCCTTCTTTATTGTATCAAGAGAAGGTGACTTGAAAAACATAATGTATCAGCAAAGTTCTGTCATCTGTGACACAAAAATAGCCTTATAGTATGAACATCCTATGGCCTATATAACATATTCAGCAAGTTGAATTAATATTTACATATAAATGTATATCTCTTAACTAATGAACATATTTTGGTGAAAATTAGATATTACAATTTGAAGCATATTGCTTAAGAAAATGAATGCTACATATTACTTGTAGGGTTCTGCTGTATTTGGGGGACTCACACTTAAAATTGATCATAATCATTCACAGTTGTTCTGCTCAAAAACATTTCATGGTTCTGTAGCACCTGCTTAGTTTGGAATTCAGAGACTTTTACCAACTTGTCTGTCCAAGTTTAACTCCCAATATTACCATTTTCCAACCTACTTTTCAGATACATTGTGTTGCCTCCACAGTAGGCACTTCACCCCCTTCCTTACCCTCTACATCCCCATTCCCAAGCCTCCACATTTTAAAATATTTCTGTCCTTCATGTTGGCTTAGGTCAAATGTTAATAACACCTACCAACTGGAAATTATTCTTTATTTTTATGATTCCTTTGCTTCTTTGTACATCTGCTTCTATGGTTCTACCTTACTATATATATAGTTACTTATATACATATTTTTTCCTCCTAATCAGACTGTAAACTCCTTAAGGACAGGGTGCACGTTTATTGTTCATTTTTGTGTTCCCCTTGCAACTAGCACATTTTCTTGCACATAGCAGGTACTCAATAAACTGTTGGATCAAACTGACTTTGGTAGAATTACATCTTACTCATTGTATGTTGATTTTGTTTTGAATTCATGTCTTCTCTGTCTTTAAACCATTTTAATATACATAGAATAATTTTATAATACTGAAATAACAGCTTCACTTGTACTACTTCAAAGTTTTATTTTTTTTTCCCTAACCAATATCCTATTAGCATGGTCATACTTCGCATCACCTTTAGACTTTTAAAAATCTCATTTCTGTCCCCATTTGTAAATGCCTAACCGATACTCAACATTCAGACTGTGTTTATATTTAACTGACTCCACAAACCTGAATGTTCTGCTGTGCTAAAATGGCCATACATGTATGTACAAAGTAGCTCTTACCTGATTGCTATCAGATAGTTTCCATTTCTGTATTTTATGTAATAAAAGTATATAACTATCATAGAATTGCTTATAACCTATTTCTCACTTGCATCTTTGGCCCTTAAGCCGTTGGGTTCTTTCCTGTTTAGCACTTATCCCCAAAGAGCCCTAGGTAATAGAAATTAAGACTGCATACAGAATCTAGTTACAAGGGTAGAATACTTTGCCCAGCTGAATTAGTGACAGGTTTAAAATTATATTTCGTTTTTATCCTTTTTCTTTTGAAAATTAGGTTTCCTTCTAAGGCTCAAAAATTTTCCCTTTGCTTTGTAATATATGAACAGACAAAAATACAGTGTTGCTAAATGCCCTGTTGATAAATTCTTAAGTCAGTTGACCTCCCTAAAAAACATGCCTTGAGCACACTTAATGTAATTCCTAAAACAGAGTTTTGCATTTTGAACTTGAGCCAATTATCTTGAAATGCTGATTCATGTGTGCCAAAATTCTTATTCCAACAGTGGAGTAAACCATTTGACCCAAAACTGTGAAGTATACATTTGATTGTGTAAACAGAGAAATATAACAACCTATATGAAAAATCTTCATGCTCTCTGATAAATATTTAGTATATTTTAGCAAGAGAACACTACTTTTCCACATTGTCTGAATTTAAAAGTGAAAATTTCATCACTTTAGCACGTATGGTTTTCTGAACTAAAGGAACAGTGAAATTACTAAATGTAACTTTGAAATTCAAGCTAGTAATTTCTCTAACTGGAATAATAATTTGGAAAAATGGATGCTTTTACTGTAATAATTTTGAATCTTTTATCCAAATATTTATTTCAGATTGTATCTGCTGTACAGTATTGTCATCAAAAGTGCATTGTTCACCGTGATCTTAAGGTAAGCAACTGGTTTTATAACAAAAATTTCTTATTCTTAACAGATATCTGATACTGTTAGAGCTATTTTTTTGATTGCATGATTGTACCAGACATTATAGAAGAAAATTCGCTTTTATTTAATGTTTACAGCAGCTTTTTATAAAAGGCAGTGTTTTCTTTCTTTTTTTTAAATTGAAGCATAGTTGGTTTACAGTATTATGTTAGTTTCAATGTACAGTCATTCAGTTACATATTATACATATATTTTTTTCAGGTTCTTTTCCATTATAGGTTATTGCAAGATATTGAATGTAGTTCCCTGTGCTATACAGGGATCTATTTTATGTATGGTATTCTGTATCTGGTAATCCCATACTCCTAATTTATCCCTCCCTTCTTCCTTTTCCCTTTGGTAACCATAAGTTTGTTTTCTGTGTCTATGAGTCTGTTTCTATGTTGTATATAGATTCATTTGTATTATTTTTAGATTCCACATATAAATGATATTATATAATATTTATGTTTCTTTGTCTGACTTACTTCACTTAGTATGATATTCCCTAGTTCATCCATATTGCTGCAAATAGCATTATTTCGATCCTTTTTATGATGAAGTAATATTCCATTGTGCATGTACACAGACACACAGACACACACACACATACACCCCTGCATCTTCTTAAGCCAGTTATCTGTTGATGGACACATGGGTTGTTTCTGTATCTTGGTGTGTATGTATCTTTTCAAATTGAGTTTTTGTGTTTTCTGGATATATGCCCAAGAGTGGGATTGCTGGGTAATGTGGTAGCTCTATTTTTTAGTTTTGTAAGGAACCTCCTTACGTTTCTCCATAGTCAATGCACCAATTTGCATTCCCACCAACAATGTAGGCAGGTTCTCTTTTCTTCACACCTTTTTAAGCAATTATTAATTGTTGTCTTTTTGATGATAGCCATTCTACCCATGGTGAAGTGATAACCTCATTGTGCTTTTGATACACATTTATATACATTTTTCTAATAATTAGCAGCATTGAGCATCTTTTCATGTGCCTGTTGGCCATCGTGTATGTCTTCTTTGGCGAAGTGACTATTTAGATTGTCTGCCCATTTTTCGATTGGCCTGTTGGTTTTTTGTGTTATTGAGTTGTATGAGCTGTTGATATATTTTGAATATTAACCCCTTGTTAATAAAAAGTTTAAAAATTTGCAAATAGTTTATCCCATTCCTTGATTCTTTTTTTGTTTTGTTCATGGTTTCCTTTGCTGTGCAAAAACTTTGAAGTTTGATTAGGTCCCCTTTATTTTATTTATTTTTGCTTTTATATCTTTTGTCTGGGGGAATAAACTTAGCTAAGGAGGTAAAAGACCTATATGCACCTATAACACTGAAAACTGTAAAATATTGATAAAGGAAATTGAAGATGATCCAAAGAAATGGAAAGATACCCCATACTCTTGGATTGGAAGAATTAATATTGGTAAAATGCCACACTCCTCAAAGCAATCTACAAATGTAATGTAATTCCTATGAAAACTTCCATGACAGTTTTCACAGAACTAGAACAAATAATCCTCAAATTTATATGGTACCACAGAAGACCTAGAATTGCCAAAGCAATCTTGAGAATAAAGAACAAAGCTGGAGGCACAGCCCTCCCAGACTTCAGATGATACCACAAAGTTACAGTAAGCCCAACAGCTTAGTATTGGCATAAAAGCAGACATATAGATCAGTGGAACAGAATCAAGAGCCCAGAAATAAACCCGCACACCTACAATCAGTTAATCCATGGCAAAGACAAAGGAGGCAAGAGTATACAGTAGAGAAAAGACAGTCTCTTCATCAAGTGGTGTTGGGAAAGCTTGACAGCTACATTTAAGTCAGTGAAATTAGACCACTCTCTCACACCATATACAAAAACAAACTCCAAATGGTTTAAAGATCTAAATACAAGGCATGACACCATAAAACTCCTAGAAGAGAACCAAGGCAAAACACTCTGACGTAAATCATAGGAATATTTTCTTAAAGGGCAGTATTTTCACTGAGCAAATGAAGAAAATGTGGGTGAGAGGTTATCTAGCATTAAAGGTTAAGAGGATTTGATTCTGTTAATTAGCTTCTCTTAATACCTAAATGTGTAACTTTATCCCTAATTAAAAATGCCAGAGGCCCCATTCCATCAGAAGCAAGGTCAGGGTACAAATCCAGGTTTGTCTGATGTACGAGCCAGTGCTCATCCTTACACTGAAATTCAGGGAAATATTAGGAAAATTTTAAATGTTTTTGTGAGGCCCTGGTGGCTCAGTTGGTAAAGAATATGCCTGCAATGCAGGAGGACCCGGGTTTGATCCCTGATTTGGGAAGATCCCCTGGAGAAGGCAGTGGCTACCTGTTCCAGTACTCTTGTCCAGAATCCCATGGACAGAGGACCTTGGCAGACTACAGTGCATGTGGTCTCAAAAGAGTTGGACACAACTGAGCAACTAACACTACTACTACTGTGAATATCAAATGCACGTGATTAGTATAAACAAGCATACTTTAGACTAAGTTATATGTGATAGTCAAGAAATGATGGTGGCAATGAACATGGGAGGGCAGATGCCTCTTGGAGGAACTGATTTCATTTTCTTTAGGTAGACTGAGAAGACAGATGGCTGGATCACGTGGTAGTCCTAGTTTCAGCTTTTGAAGAACCTCTGTACTGTTTTGAAGAATGGCTGTACCGATTTACAGCCCTCCCAACAGAACACAGTGTTCTAGTTCCTCACATTATTGATGACACTTATCTTTTTTTTTTTCATATAGCTATCAAGTTGTGAGATAATACCTCATTGTGGGTTTGATTTGCATTTCTCTGATGATTAGTGATGCTGAGCAACTTTTCATATACCTGTTGACTGTATGTCTTCTTTGGTAAAATGTCTGTGTAGATGTTTTGCCAATTTTTTACTCCAGTTGTTTGGTTTTTTGGTTATTGAGTCACATGAGTTTCTTACATATTTTAAATATTAACCGCTTTCAGATATGTGGTTTGCAAATATTTTCTCCCATTCTGTATGTTTTCTTTTCATTCTGTTGATGGTTTCCTCTGCTATGCAGAAGCTTTTTAGTTTGATATAGTCTCACTTGTTTATGTTTGTTTTGGTTGCCTGAGCTTTTCATATATAACCCAAAAAGTTAATAATTGGTAACTTCCCTGGTGGTCCAGTGGTTAAAACTCCAAGGTTCCAATGCAAGGGGCACAGGTTGGATCCCTAGTCAGGGAACTAAGATCTCACATGCCGTGCAGTATGGCCCCACCCCCCAAAAGTTAATAATACTGTATTAAGTACTGGAAGTTTGCTTAGAGAGTAGATTTCAGGTGTTCCCATCATTAATACCCCACAAAAAAAGGTAACTGTGAGGAAATATGTTAATTAACTTTAGTAATAATCATTTCACTTCGCTTCCCTGGTGGCTCAGAGGTTAAAGCGTCTGCCTCCAATGCGGGAGACCCGGATTCAAGCCCTGGGTCGGAAAGATCCCCTGGAGAAGGAAATGGCAATCCACTCCAACATTCTTGCCTGGAGAATCCCATGGATGGAGAAGCCTAGTAGGTTACAGTCCACGGGGTCGCAAAGAGTCGGACACGACTGAGCGACTTCACCTCACCCCATGTGCGTGTATATCAGATTATCATGGTCAGTTCAGTTTAGTTGCTCAGTTGTGTCCAACTCTTTGCAACCCCACAAACCACAGCACCAGGTTTCCCTGTCCATCACCAACTCCTGGAGTTCACCCAAACCCATGTCTTTTGAATTGGTGATGCCATCCAACCATCTCATCCTTTGTCGTCCCCTTCTCCTCCTGCCCTCAATCTTTCCCAGCATCAGGGTCTTTTCCAATGAGTCAGCTCTTCACA
This sequence comes from Cephalophus harveyi, assembly GCA_006410635.1. Taxonomy (NCBI): domain Eukaryota; kingdom Metazoa; phylum Chordata; class Mammalia; order Artiodactyla; family Bovidae; genus Cephalophus; species Cephalophus harveyi. The sequence goes on from SJYT01024402.1 coordinate 1,481,837, forward strand.
TCAGGTGGCCAAAGTATTGAAGTTTCAGCTTCAGCATCAGTCCTTCCAATGAACACCCAGGACTGGTCTCCTTTAGGATGGACTGGTTGGATCTCCTTCCAGTCCAAGGGACTCTCAAGAGTCTTCTCCAACACCACACTTCAAAAGCATCAATTCTTTGGTGCTCAACTTTCTTTACAGTCCAACTCTCACATCCATACATGACCACTGGAAAAACCATAGCCTTGACTAGACGGACCTTTGTTGGCAAAGTAATGTCTCTGCTTTTTAATATGCTATCTAGGTTGGTCATAACTTTCCTTCCGAGGAGTAAGCGTCTTTTAATTTCATGGCTGCAGTCACTATCTGCAGTGATTTTGGAGCCCAGAAAAATAAAGTCTGACACTGTTTCCACTGTTTCCCCATCTATTTCCCATGAAGTGATGAGACCGGATGCCATGATCTTCATTTTCTGAATGTTGAGCTTTAAGCCAACTTTTTCACTCTCCTCTTTCACTTTCATCAAGAGGCTCTTTAGTTCTTCTTCACTTTCTGCCATAAGGGTGAATTCTTTTTAATGGCTGAGTAATACTCCATTGTGTATATGTACCACAGCTTTCTTATCCATTCATCTGCTGATGGACATCTAGGTTGTTTCCATGTCCTGGCTATTATAAACAGTGCTGCAATGAACATTGGGGTACATGTGTCTCTTTCAATTCTGGTTTCCTCGGTGTGTATGCCCAGCAGTGGGATTGCTGGGTCATAAGGCAGTTCTATTTGCAGTTTTTTAAGGAATCTCCACACTGTTCTCCATAGTGGCTGTAGTAGTTTGCATTCCCACCAACAGTGTAAGAGGGTTCCCTTTTCTCCACACCCTCTCCAGCATTTATTGCTTGTAGACTTTTGGATGGCAGCCATTCAGACAGGTGTGAAATGGTACCTCATTGTGGTCTTGATTTGCATTTCAAAAATAATTTAAAAAATAAAGAAATGGTTGAGGCCAAATTGATTTTTTTTAAATGAAAGTAAAAAGGTTCCTTGTCTAAAAGAGTTTTTTTTCCCTTTTTCTCTATTTTTCCAAATTTGATTTTCATGTTCCTTATCTAGTAGTCATTTTTTTTAAAACTTCTTTTCTCATTGCCTATGTCAGTTACTAGCAGTAATTTGTGTTATATTTGAATATACTGTCCTAAATAGTTGTTTGAAGTCTTAACACTGTATTTTGCTCCATTTTTCTGAGGTTTTAGAGTTTCTACTGCTTCAAATATTTCTATTTCTCAGTTTCCTCCCTCAGCTATTTTAAGGGAAATCACTGCTGCAAAGAGAGAGAAAGAAGAGAGCTATTTATTTCCCTGCCTGTGTGTTTGACTCCTAGTTTGTTGTCTCATTTCTTAAATGGAATATATCTGCAAAAAAAAAAAAAAGCATTCATCACCTTGTGTTTCTCCTCTAGTCCTGTGGAGGGAGTTTCCTGTATGCACTTGGGAGGAAACCTCAAAACTCTCTCCAGCTCTCCCCTTTTTGGGCAGCCTTGGGTACTTTGCTGTCTATCCAGACATCTTTAGAGAGACTGAGCTAAGTCTAGCTTGCTCCCAGAATGCCACAGAAATTTACAATCACCAGACCCTTGAGTCAGAACATCAGAGTAACCTGGTTTTGTCACACAGTCCATAATGTGATGAACTAATATAAATCTTCTAAATCTGTGTGCTGTTAAAATATACCCCATTTTTTGCATATTTTGGGTATTATCTGTATCTTTATTTCCTAAAACAGGATGAAAACAAACATCCCAAACTAGTATTCCTTAAGAAAAGAAGGAGGTAAAGGAAGGAAGAAAAATATGATGGGCTGAGTGCTGAGCTCTGCTGACTGTTGGACCCTTAAGTGGTGTAGAGAACTCTGGATTTATTTTAGTAAAATTTTACTCCTTTTTGTAACCTGATAAAACACATCTACAAACTAAGTGATAACTTTGTGTCTGTTAGTTTAGCATAGAATGAAACAAAACATGTACAAAACCAAATCCTTTATTGAATTACTTGCATGTATAAAAGGTACCTTTAAATGTTTTTCGTTAAATGTTTCTGATTCAGGAATATTTTAGAAAACCCGTTTTTTTCAAAACATAGGGAGAAATCTCTTCTTTCTACCATAATAAACCTCCAGTAAAACAATGTAGTTTTAGAAAATTAAAGAGAGTCTTAAAACAGATAAAACCTAATGGAGGCTAATGTTGTATTGTTTTCTTTTGCTGGAAGAATAGAACTTTGTTGAGGAAGTATTTTGCAAGAGAGGACAAGGAATGAATTCATTAGTCATGGAACCCCTGACTTGCTTTAACTAGTGATACTCTATTAAAACAGCATATTTGGATAAATTTAACCAATTTAGTGTATTAGTGTTTTGTTGACTTATGTTCTTTAGAATAGGTCATCTTAAGGTACAATTCCAGGATGTTTCTTATCATAAGGAAGAAAATTAGGCTTAAAATGACCTCTGGGAGAAAATAGTTTTTAAATAAGCTTTCTTAAACAGTTAAACACATGTGTACATACTAAGTTGCTTCAGTCATGTCCAACTCTTTGCATCCCTATGGACTGTAGCCTGCCAGGCTTCTCTGTCCATGGGATTCTCCAGGCAAGGATACTGGAGTGGGTTACCATGCCCTCCTCCAGGGGATTTTCCCAACCCAGGGATAGAACCTGCGTCTCTTACATCTCCTGCATTGGCAAGTGGGTTCTTTACAACTAGCACAGCCTGGGAAGCCCAAACAGTTACATATATGCATATAAATGAAACCTTCCTATATAGGGTTAAAATTCAGTCTTTGTCGTTGTTGCTCAGTTGCTCAGTCGTGTCTGACTCTCTGCGACCCCATGGACTGCAGCACGCCAGGCTTCCTGTCCATCACCAACTCCTGGAGCTTACTCAAACTCATGACCATCGAGTCAGAGATGCTATTCAACCATCTCATCCTTTGTCGTTCCCTTCTCCTCCTGTCTTCAATCTTTCCAAGCATCAGGGTCTTTTTCAGTGAGTCAGTTCTTTGCGTCAGGTAGCCAAAGTATTGGAATTTCAGCTTTAGCATCTGTCCTTCCAGTGAATATTCAGGGTTGATTTCCTTTAAGATTGACTGGTTGGATCTCCTTACAGTCCAAAGGACTGTGAAGAGTCTTCTCCAGCACCACAGTTTGAAAGCATCAGTTGTTCAGCACTCAGCCTTCTCTGTGGTCCAACTCTCACATCTGTCCATGATTACTGGAAAAACCATAACTTTGATTATATGGATTTCTGTGGGCAAAATGATGTCTCTGATTTTTAATACGCTCTCTAGGTTTGTCATAGCTTTTCCTCCAGGCGTCGTTTACTTTCATGGCTGCAGTCACCGTCTGCAGTGTTTGCAGTCTGTCACTGTTCCATTTTTATGCACCATCTATTTGCCATGAAGTGATAGTGTTAAAATTCAGTCCTGTAGAGATGTAATTCTGAACAACTAGATGTTGAAGTAGTCTACTGGGCTTCTCAGTTTGATATTATATTTAAAAATGAAAGACAAGAAATTAGGAGATTGAGACAGACCTGTATACACTATTATGTATAAAATAGATAACTAAAGAGAACCTACTATATAGCACAGAGAACCCTACTCAATGCGCTGTGGTGACCTAAATGGGACAGAAATCCAGAAAAGAGCGGATATATGTATGGATCTAAAGGATTCACTTTGCTGTACAGCAGAAGCTAACACAGAACTATAAAGCAGCTAAACTCCAATAAGAATTAATAACAAATTTTTAAAAAGTAACTGTGAGGTAATAGATGTGTTAATTAACTAGATTATGGTAATCATTTCACAGTGTATAGGTTTATTAAATTATTGCTTTGTATACCCTTTTAAAAAGTAATGCTGTAAAGCCTAAATATATTCAATTTTTGTCAGTCATACCTCAGTGAAGCTTGGAAAAAGTTTTTAAATAATAAAAAAATTCACATAATCTTAAAAAGAGAGACAAGAATACATGTTTAAGATCTGAACAATTATAATGAACATTTTATTTTATGTAGGCTCATTACATTGTCCTTCTTATTATTTTCTTCTTAGGCTGAAAACCTTCTCCTTGATGCTGATATGAATATTAAAATTGCTGACTTTGGTTTTAGTAATGAATTTACAGTCGGGAACAAGTTGGACACATTTTGTGGAAGCCCACCTTATGCCGCTCCTGAGCTTTTCCAAGGGAAGAAGTATGATGGGCCTGAAGTGGACGTGTGGAGCCTCGGCGTCATTCTCTACACATTGGTCAGTGGCTCCTTGCCTTTTGACGGCCAGAATTTAAAGGTATTGGCTAAATTCAGTATTAATGTTCTATCCCCAATCACCATGATTTCATCAGCCCGCAATAAATACTTTCTTTTGCTTTCTAAGGAACTGCGGGAGCGGGTCTTACGAGGGAAGTACCGTATTCCCTTCTATATGTCCACAGACTGTGAAAACCTTTTGAAGAAATTATTAGTGCTGAATCCAATTAAGAGAGGCAGCTTAGAAGTAAGTAATTTTTTCCACCCTATATTTAAAGTTTGACAATTAAAATATTCCAGGGACTGACCCATGTTTTTTTAGGAAAATTGCCAGATCATCTCATTTGTCTTCTGTTCAAGCTAGAGAAAGTCACATGATGCTTTCACTGCGCAAAAGTTGTGCAGTGGGTTTCTCTAGAGACTCTTACTTCTTCATCCTCCAATGAAGTATTCAAACAACATCACAATAGGGATAAGATTGACTTAGTTGAAGAAGAAGGAAAACCTAACCTTGTATTTAGGAAATACAAATATTTCAAGGATGAAAGAAGATAGTGAAATTTGAATCCAGTGAATACTTCATGATTGTATCTGATAGTAAAAAAATCAGTAGAACCCTCTCAACATCAGTACAGAAAACTTGATATATTTAATAACTAGAGCATGTTGGAAACAGGTATTTCATTTCTTACCACACTGTTTTGTTGCCTATATACATTCCATATATGTGAGATATTTATAATAATAGGTGCTATTATAAAAGTATTAAGTATATTGCACCCACTGATGTCAGAGGCTCATGTAACCAAAAAGGTCTAACATTTTTTCCTTCTGGTGCTGTAATCTGAACAACTTATTAAGTATTTTGCCCATCTGTTTTTAAGAATATTTTCACCTGTACTAAAGTAATTTCAGAGATTCAGCATGTATTGTTCTCTAGTACTTTTTTGTCTTCATTTATTTGCCTTAATAGACAGGGTAGAAAAATTCAGAGAATTAACCTCATTTAAACTGTACTTTTTTAGTGTAGCAATGGGGCTTTCTGACACGGACTCCATGCTGGTTAGGAGGCAGCCTTATAGTGAGCCATCCCTGTGTACAGAGCTCTCAGGTTAGTTTGGGCTTTGTAACTTTATTACCACAATACTTTTCACTGAAAGATACAGTATGTTTGGATGGAAGTTAAGGGATGGTGACTTCCACTGGGAAGTTAAATGCTTTATATCAGTAAATCAATCATCAGATTTTTTTTTTACTGAATTATTTGTTTAAATGTGATTAGTTCCTTCCTATAATTTTTTTCTGTTTTGTTTTTTTTTCCTTTGGGGGGTCAAGCAACATGTTAATAATGTTTTAATAGATAAATCTATGCAGTAAAAAAGCCCACTTTCATATTACTGCTCTTCTAAACTTACTTTCAACCATTATAATAGAAAATTAAGTGAAATAGTTACAATTGTGGACACTCATCAGTTCTAAAATTTTATAGGGACAAAAAGCTTCTCTTAATCCTGCTTTGTGACCCATTTTTATCACTGGAGTCAAATTTATATGCATGTCACTTAATAAAAAAATCTCCAGAATTGAGGCATCAGCTCAGCTAATCAGCAGAGCAAAAAGACCAACAAAAATTATTTAAGGGGAATAGATGTTAAAATCTCTGTGTACAGTTGATAAGATGTACTTGATGTCTTAATGATGATTCATTTACAATAATAACCAAATATTTAACTCTTTTATCCTTAACATTAAAATGTGAAGGATTACAGTATTAGAATTCTCTGAGTAGAATTAAAAATCCAAATTATTATTATGAAAACATTTGTTCATCAGAAGTTCAACTTGATGTATTTGAGTACAGTCTGGAACTTCCTGTTTCAGCTTATCAAAACTGTATTTTCCAGCTATGGAACCATGAGTCTACATTGGAAATGCTACCATAATATTGCAGATATCACTATACAAAGGCTGTTGTGCTTCACAATTCCCAGAATTGACTTTCCAGAGAAACCTGATACCAATTTAAATAAAAGATTTCTTTTACCAAATCTTAAGAAACTCCCTTAGAAATAACAATGATGTTAAAAAGTGTATTAGTCTTCACTTTTACTTTCATATGAACTTTATTGTCAACTTTGCAATTAAAATAAATCTATGAACTTTTAAAAACAGCCATTTTCAAAACACCAGTCTGCAGTATGTAAACAAATTTTTATACAGTAATGTTTTCATGTCATATTGCATTCTTTTTTTTTTTTAACTTTAACATTTATAGTTTGTACTCTGCTTTATCATGAGAATGACCTCCTTCCCTTTATGTATCAAAGTTTAACTGTTTTCTTGCTTGTTGCATATTTGAACTGTTTTCATTATTTTTGCTAAAATTAATGTGTTAAACTTTTTTCCTTTGGGATATATGCTTAGATAAATACTCCAAGCCCATAGTTTCTGAGTCAGAAGGTATAAGCAGTCTGCTAGGTCCTGTGTAGCATTGCCAAAAGGTTGTATGTGACCTAAAGCACTTGAGGGTATCTGTTCTCCACAGCTTGTTTCTGTATTGGATAGAATAATTTCTAGTAATTGGTGTCTTTATGGTAGTAATATAGTCATAATCGCCTTAATTTGTGTTTCTTTCGTTAGAGATAATGCTCAGTGTTTTTAATGAATAGGTTAAGGGTGCTTCTTCATGTCTAAGCTCTCTGTGTCCCTTTAACTGCTTGACTGAAGGAGTCTGGTTAATCAGCTTTATAGACTTATATCAACTTTGTACATTTTGATATGAAATATTTCCCAATTCCCATTTTTTTAAAATGAAACTTGATGTTTTTTTTTTCAGTGTTATTTGAGTATCATGAATTACAGAGTAAACTCTAGTCTTTCCTGATTATATAATTTGCTAATATTAAAATTTGATTTAAAGAATCTTGATTCAAATAATCTGCTTATTGTCTTATTAACTTCTTACTAAACTTACACACCTTCCTGTTGCTTCTTAGATATGACTATGTATTTCTTAGAGCCTTATAAGTTATGTGCCTTAATCCTCCATGAGAACAAAATTAATGAAATTGATTTGATATTATCCTTGCTTGACCTTTCGTTGTTTCTAGATCTAAATAGTTATATAGCTTTCTTAGGCTGTGTATATGAATGCTTTCAGCTCTTCCTAATTGGGATCATAATGGGAGAGACAGGATCACACATGATTTTAAAAGGATTTGTGTTTCATGCTGTGCACTGTTATTTTTCCCCCCTATTTATTAGAATATATATGTCTGAATTATTTTTTAGAAAGAAGCCAAAAAACTCTTCTGCTGTCTCATCTTTGTATATTTTCTGTAATTTTTCCAGCCCTTAACCAAAATGTTTAAAACAATAACAGTTTGAGCCTAAAGCAAAGCCCTTCCTTACTGCTTTTTCTCTGTCATTTTTAGTCCTCAAGAAGTATTTTTCTACTTTTAACATTTTTTTCAGCTAAGATAATTTTAAAAATCTTGCTTTTGTCTGCCTAGTACAAGTGGTAGTAAAGCAAAAAACAATAATAATAACCATTTTTGAAATGAAAATTTCTAAGTACAAATTCAGATGTGTATGGGGCATACTTTACAAAGGCTAAAACGATTTAAGAAAAATTATTTTCATCTGGCCAATCTAAAGTCCATAGTCTTTTAATGTGTGGACCTATGTGTAGGGTTTTTTTTTTTCCTACTGTTAATTTGTTTAATTCTTGATAATTCATCTGTGTCCATTATTTTGCTAGAGTTTCTCAGCAAGTAGTCATCTCCATTCACTGGCAGTGATGGCTAAAGTACACTTTCTTCAGTTTTGGAGTCTTGCTTGTCCTCTTGTTTCTTGTGTTGAGGTATCTCAAATGAAATCTGAAATGGATTGGTTTGTTCACCTGATCTAGTGCAGCGTATTGGCCATCGAACAATAGCTTCCTATTGCTCCTTCCTCCTAAGGCAGGCAAACAATGTTCTACTTCCTGTTTCTATGAGTTTTATTTAAAACCATCCTTTATGTAAGTAGATCCTTTATTTAAAGGATGTTATAAGTAGATCCTTTATTTAAAGGATGGTATAAGTAGATCCTTTATATAAGTAGAATCATGCAGTGTTTGTTTTCCTGTGATTGGCTAATTTTTCTTAACGGTGTCCTCAGAGTTCATCCACATTATAGCATATGGCAGAATTCCCTTCTTTTCTAAGGCTAACACTTCACTGTATATGCATGTCGCATTTTCTTTATCCACCCATCAGACATTTAGATTCTTTCCATGCAGAAAGAATCTAGCTCTTGTGAATAATTTTGCAGTGAACATGGGTGTAAAATAGCTCTTCAAGATCTTGTTTTCAGTTACTTTGGATATATACCTAGAAGTGGGATTGCTGGATCAGATAGTTGTTCCGTTTTTAGTATATTAAGGAGCCTCCATACTGTTTACCATAGTAACAATACCATTTTACAGTCACACCAACAGTGCACAAGGGTTTCAGTTTCTTCATATTCTCACCAACATTTGTTATTTTCTTTTTTCTTTGACAGTTGTCATCCTAACATATATGAGGTGATATCTCACTGTGATTTTGATTTCCCTGATGATCAGTAATGCTGAGCCTCTTATCATATGCTTATTGGCTACTTGTATATATTCTTTGGAGATATACCTATACAGGTCTTTTGCCCATTTTTTATTTTGCACAATTTTTTGTTGTTATTGAGTTGTAGAAGTTGTTTATATATTCTGAATATTAACCCCTTATGTGATATATGGTTTGCCAGTAGTTTCCTCATTCCATAGACTGTGTCTCCCAGGTGGCCTTTTAACAGCCCAGGGTTGACTGTTGTTTGAGTGTCAGCTTAAATTTGGCTCTGGTAATGCACACCAGTGCCTGTTTTCACACTGATTCTTAATAATTCCTAGTTCTAGACTTAAATCTTAACCATCCTCTTCCCATATTCTCTAAGCTATCGTCATTGACTAACCCTGATTTCCATCTCCTATGATCTCTTCTTTCCTAATGTTTTAGTGAGGATTTTAAAATATGGCAGATGATTTTAAAATCAGCACAGTAGATATTTGGTAGAAGACCAGGAGAAAAATCTCTTCATTATTCTTAACTATAAAAATATGAAGCAGAAGTTAAAATCAGTAGGTTTTTATGTTAAAATGTTCAAATGTGAAAATACTTCTTTTAGAGGAACATAGGCAGCAGGCAGTGTATTTTGAGTCAGTTCATTTGGTGAGTGTGCAGGATGATGGGTATAGTTGTCATAAGATATATTAATACAAGTATGTCTCAGACCTATACCTTCTGTTGGCCTGATAATTAAACTAGAAACAGTAACTTTACTGTTACTTTGAAAATGTCACATGATTCTTGTTGATTAAACTAGCAAATTTCACATTTACTTAAAAAAGAGCTAATATAAGTGGTTGAATGTCCTGATTGGCCAAACATAATGTAGAGTTTACTTCCTAGCAAATCATGAAAGATCGGTGGATGAATGTTGGTCATGAAGAAGAAGAACTAAAGCCATATGCTGAGCCTGAACCAGATTTCAATGACACAAAAAGAATAGGTAAGCATTTAAGTATTGTGAGAGGTGCTGTCCTCCCTAGGCTAAAAGTCAAGAGTCCTTTAGTCTACCAAAATTGTGTTTAAAATGTAAATGGGAAGGAGTTTTTATTTGAAAAATGCTTGCATTATCATCTTTTCTTTCTGCAGATATACACTAAACATTACAAAATTCAAGTTCCTTATTTTGTTCTCATATATTATAATCTAAGACATTTGTTGGCAACAGTGATATAAAAATGGAAACAATGTAAATAAGCCTCATTCTTTTCTTTCAACAGTTCCTAACAAGAGGAATGACTGATTTAAGAATCAGCACTGTTCAGACTGATAAATATCAGCAAAATATAGCACATATTTTAACCAAAAATACAGAGGCACTGAGTTAGCAGGAGGAGCCCTTTGGTCCCCTCTTGGTTTCCCACTAACTCAGCAGGGTCCATCCTCCACACCCAGTCAGTGTCCGCTTTGAACCTCCTCCCTCTTCCTTATCAAAGCCATCAGAAACTCATAACTGAGTCACCTCAGCTATGCTCCTGTCTTGCTTGAGGGCAGAACGGCAAAGGAGGAGCATTTGAGGGAGTTAGAAATCGGATCAGAACTGTGGAATTCAAGCCTTCCAAAGAATCAACCTGCCCACAGTTCAGAAACCAAATTTGTCAAGCGATGAGAGAAACTGCTCCATGAGTGGCTGAGTATGTGTTGCAAGAGAGAGAAGGTATTCTGTGTGTGTCACAGACAAATACCATGTCTGTCTGGACAAAGGAACTCAGCTCAATAATGTGCTAGGCAGAGAGAAATGGAGTAGGCTCGGGAGTATGTTGACTCATGAGAGTGTTTCTGCCTGAAAAATTGGGGGTGTACAGTATCTAACTACACAGAGTCTGTATATTAGTAGTCCAGAAGTTTTTATATTAAAGTTACACTTTAAAATGTTAGAACTTAGTTTTCATATCTAATGTGGACAAACTTGCCCATTTTTGTTGGTTTGACTAAAATAAACTTGTTTTTAGAAATTTTGCATTTTGTTTTTTATTTCTAGATATCATGATCACCATGGGTTTTATACGAGATGAGATAAATGATGCCTTAATAAATCAGAAATATGATGAAGTCATGGCTACTTATATTCTTCTAGGTAGAAAAGCACCTGAAGTAAGTTTTTCACCTTTTCACATTAATGTGAATTATTTTTTAAGCTAAGTTACAGCTTCAGTGTAGATATAATATTAGCAAATATATTCTAGGTGGTATAAAAAATATAAAAACACTAACAATCTTATTTATTAGAATTCAAAATTCACAGTGCTAAGTTATGAACTAATCTTATTTCTAAACACAAAGAGATTGTTTCAAAGGAGTAGGCATAGTATCTTGCTTAGCTCTGAGAGGCCCCGTTCAGTCAGGTCCTTGAGAACAGCATCCCCCAAATGCAGGAGCCCTTCCAAAAGCAGCATGATTATTCCAGGTGCACAGAATACACAGTAACTGAAACAAAGGGACATAACAGCATTTAAAACAAAATATAGGTGGGAACCCAGGAAAAGGTCATCTTGTGATATGTTTTGCCTTGTAGAGGGTCAAGTGTTTTTATACATCAATCAGGAATTCTCAAGGCCAGTCGAGATCTATTGTAAGGAGAGAGAGAGTAAAGAAGTCACTATGCCAGTGGTTATTGAACCATAAAAGCAAATGATCCTTTGGGCCAGCAAATATAAAGGTATAAATAGAGAGTCAAGAATAGCCCAGAGCTTTGACAGTTGGTGGGAGGCATTTTGTAGAATAAGATTAAATTATTTATAAGTAGATAGTAACTATTAGTGAATCAGTACATTCAGCTGACATTTATTGTACCTGCTCTGTTCCAGAAATCATGCCACATACTGGAATAGAAAGATTAGAAGTCTGTGCTGTTAGGTTGCTCTCAGTGTGGAGGGGAGGGAATCAGTCCGTAGTGTGGTGCGGTGTGGGATATGCTCTGAGGATAAGGTACACAGGAAACTCTGGGACGTAAGAGGACAGACACTCACAACAAGCCAAGGCATGTAAGAGGTAGAATTAACAGTGTTTGATAACCTGTTGGAAATGAGAGAGAAGGGACCCTCAGACTTATAGCATAGGTGACTGGTTTTGTAAGACGTATTTGTTAAGATAGGAAAAGAGTGAATCTCAGGGGGAAGATGGGAGGCTTGTTTGGTTTGGGGTGGTTGAATTTGAACTTCCTGTTTGTTGGAGCTGTTCAATAGTCATTTGGATATAAAGATCTGGATCTGAAGGAAATGAGTTGAATAGCATTAATAGATTTGTGAGTTGTCATCAGAGGACCACCCAGTAATGTGCCAGGAACTGTTTTAAGGACTTTACTTTTTAAATTCATCTAATCCTCTCAGGTAGGTACTGTTACAGCAGAGGAAAGGGATCTTCAGTAGAAATGCTAAGAGCTGGGGCAGTGGTGTCAGAGAAGCCAAGCCAAGAGAATTTTAAGGAGTGGGAAATAGTATAGATTATTTCTAAAGACTTTGACCTGTTTTTACTTGGATTTTAGGTTTTACTCCTGAGGTCTTTAATTTTCCTATTTAAGTTTTATAAGCATACAACCTAGCCCATGCATGAATTAAAGTGACATTTGCATTGCATTGATATAAATTAGTAAAACTGCTATAAGTAGTAAGAGCCTGAGCTTTGGAGCCAGGGTCACTGGGTTTGAACTCCCACCCATCCCCTACCCTAGCACAGCCACTATCCAGCCGTGTGACTTAGGCAACTTACTTAATCTCTCTGTGCTTCAGTTTCCTGGTCTATAAAATGAGGATGTAATGGCATCCTAAAGATCAGTCCTGGGTGTTCATTGAAAGGACTGATGCTGAAGCTGAAACTCCAATACTCTGGCCACCTGATGTGAAGAGCTGACTCATTTGAAAAAAAAAAAAAAAGACCCTGATGCTGGGAAAGATTGAAGGCAGGAGGAGAAGGGGACGACAGAGGATCAGATGGTTGGATGGCATCACCGTTTCAAAGGACATGGGTTTGGGTGGACTCCGGGAGTTGGTGATGGACAGGGAGGCCTGGTGTGCTACAGTTCATGGGGTCGCAGAGTCAGACACGACTGAGTGACTGAACTGAATGGTACCTACCTCTTAGCATGACTGAAAGAGTTTAAATGAATTAATACTTCTCAAGTCCTCAGAACACTTTCTGGCACATTACTATGTCCTTTGTGTTAGCTGTTGTTTTTTAAAATTTTCATTATCAGTATTACTCTGCTCTTTATGATTAGCAGCTTTACATATTAGATTTCCCATTGGAAAGTCAGTGATTCAGTCAGAAGTTACTGGCAACAAAATACTTTTGTGTTCTAGTGAGAAGGATAGTGTATCAATCCCCAGTTTACCATGCTTAGTTCTAAGAAATTTCTGATTCACAGCCAATAAACCACATTTTTTGTTCTGTGAATGGTGGAGAAAGCCAAACAAAACAAAAAATATGTATGTGTATGAAGTAAAGATTTTAGGTTTCATCCTAAGTTTGAATCCCAGCTATACCTGAGTTCGAATCCCAAAGATGTCTCTTCAATCTCTTAACCTCAATTTTTACATCTAAAAAGTGCAGGTTAATAGATCATAGGTTTGCAGTAATGATTAAAGAAAGTAACACATATAGCAACTTTAGCATGGCAGCTGAGTGAAGTCACTCAGTCATGTCCGACTCTTTGTGACCGCATGGACTGTAGCCTCCCAGGCTCCTCAGTCCATGGAATTTTCCAGGCAAGAGTACTGGAGTGGGTTGCCATTTCCTTCTCCAGGGGATCTTCCTGACCCAGGGATCAAGCCCAGTCTCCTATATTGTAGGCAGACCTTTTACCATCTGAGCCACCAGGGAAATCCTCCAGCATGGCAGCTAGTATATAATAACCATTCAAGAATTGGTAGCTGTTATTTGGACCCAGAAGGACCCAAAGCCATTTGATCAAGATAACAGAAGATGACATGTTCTTGTGGAAAGATGTTCTAGCTGGTCCTCTCCCTTCCTATTTGCCAGGTTTCAGTTCTGTATCCAGACATTATTTTCTTATTTCTGATTGCTCCTTGTATGACTTGGAATAAATTGGAAAATCAAGAGTGTATTTTGTTTCTATGAACTTGTTTTGTTTTAAAATGCTGGCCGTCTTTCTTCTTCTTATAGTTTGAAGGGGGTGAATCGTTATCCAGTGGAAACTTGTGTCAGAGGTCCCGGCCCAGCAGTGACTTAAACAACAGCACCCTACAGTCCCCTGCTCACCTGAAGGTCCAGCGGAGCATCTCAGCAAACCAGAAGCAACGACGCTTTAGTGATCATGGTGGGGGAGAGTCAAATAAGTGCAAAGACAAACCAAGTCTGCCCAAACTTGCATTTTTTGTTAAGCATTATACAGTTCACATGTTTATGTCTTTGTGTCATCCCTAGTTATCACAGATTTATATTACTGAATGATTAATATAATCCTGTTTTCAGGGGCTGACCTAATTTTTATAATGAAACAGTTTAATCTTAGCTCAAAGTGTAAAGTATGCAAACAAAGATTATTTTTAATACAAAAGTTTCTGTTTGTGAGAAGAAAATATGTCAGTTGCTTTTCAGTTAATTATGCTTTTTTAAAAATTACAGCTGGTCCATCCATTCCTCCCGCTGTATCATACACCAAAAGGCCTCAGGCTAACAGCGTGGAAAGTGAACAGAAAGAGGAGTGGGACAAAGATGTGGCTCGTAAACTTGGCAGCACAACAGTTGGATCAAAAAGTGAAATGACTGCAAGTCCTCTTGTAGGGCCAGAAAGAAAAAAGTCTTCAACTATTCCAAGTGTGAGTAATTATTCTGACATATTGCAATATGCTGTAGTTATTTGTTGTTGAAATTTTTTAAAGGTTAAAAAATTTTTTTCAAGTTTCAAAATTTAAAGTGAATCATACATTTAAAGAACATGCAAAGGGGGCCAAGCTTCTAATAAATTCTTTAAATAACATTTACCTTATCACAAGGAAAGTACATTAAACTTTCCTGCCTTAGTTTTCCTGTTTGTAATATTTACTTGATAGTATATATCATTGGTTCATTTAATTTTATGTTTACAAATAAGCCGTTCAGTGAAGGCAGACTACAGCAATAATTAATGTACAGAGTTAACTCACATCATCTACTTAAAACAGAAAACTATA
Organism: Cephalophus harveyi; assembly: GCA_006410635.1. NCBI lineage: Eukaryota > Metazoa > Chordata > Mammalia > Artiodactyla > Bovidae > Cephalophus > Cephalophus harveyi. Next base: position 1,496,892 of record SJYT01024402.1, read on the forward strand.
GAAATTAGATAATGAGAGCTGGAAGATAGATTGAGACATCTACCTTAAGGCAGCAGCAAAGAATGAAGAGAAAATATAAAGGAAAGCCAAGATGTACAAAGGATAGAAGTAGAATTAGTATCATTTAGGACGTGTGAGTTTAGAAAGGAAAGGGGGCAAAATGAAGCAGAAGAAATATTTGAAGAAATAATAAAAAAATGATGGGAAACTTAATATTAGGACTCAAAAGGCATACAGAAGACAGAAGGAGAACTTACTTATTCTTGGGCTCATTAAAGTGGGATATATGGATACCAAAAACAAAGGAAGAACTTTAAAGGTTTCAGAATGAGACAGGAGGTGACCTAGAAAGAAACAAGACGCACACTGACATCAGATTTCTCAAATTAGATGCAGAAGATAAATGGGTAAAAAATATTTTTTTTTCTAAAGTATCAAAAGCACATTGAACCCAGAATTTTATACCCAATGAAATTGTCATATAAACGTCAGTCATTTCAGTTCAGTTGCTCAGTCGTGTCTGACTCTTTGCAACCCCATATGTAAAGAAGACTATTCTTACGACTAAAGTATTTCAACTCTTGTGATACAATGACCTACTTGAAAACACTGCCGTCTGAGGAAATATTCTTATAGGAAGAGAAAGGTATCTACAATACTCTGTAAAATATATGGAAGTTGAAAGCAATCAGCTAACTTATTACAGTAAGTATGGTGATAACATACACAGAAAAGAAAAAAACAATAATGAAAATTCAGAACCAAAATTTTGGACAATATCCAGGAAGCGAAGATAGAGATAGAAATTAAAGGAAAAAAGCGTATGCCTTAAAAGGGAAGATGGGAGGGAGGTTTAGGAAATCAGTACAGTCAGCCCTTGATTTCCATCTATGACTGGTTGAATCTGTGGACAGGGGACCTGTGGATACACGGAGGGCTGACTATATTCAGTCATTTTATATGAAAGACTTGAGCCTGCAAAGATCAAGAAATCTGCAAGGGTCCTGGAGCTAATCCCCATTGAATAACAAGGGACACCTGTAGCAGTAAGCAAAAATGAGTTCAGAAACTTAAGGACAAAAAATATAAGAACAAAAATAAAATGTATAACTTTTAAGCCAATAGAAGAAAAAAAAAGTGATTTAGCTTATGGAAAGTAGGGAAGGAGAGAAAAAAGAAAAAAGCAGTTTAAGTAGAAGCATGAAATAAGGTACCAGAAAGCTTAACATAATTGTAATTGTAAATGGGTTAAACTCCCCAGTACCTATTGTTTTATACACGTAATGGAAATGGTACACGTAATGGTTTTAAAACACCATGTGTTTTAAAAATATGTGATGTGATCGTTACCTTTGGTCTATGAAATAGCTGTATATAACCACTTTAAGAATTAATGGATATAGCCACTTACATTCCAGCTGATCTATTTGGAAATGATGTAACTACAATAGGGTTTAATATATTTTTATAAGCAGTTTTTTAGACAAATCACTTCCTCTTACTTACATATCAACTAGAGGACGGTTGCCAGACTGTCATATAACAGAAAGAAATAATTTCACCTTTTATTGCATGGCATTCTGCTGTGTACCTGTCATTTCAACTCAGCTTGGTCTTATTTTCGCATAAACATACTCAAAAAGCGGTATGAGTTTGTTAACAAACTCATAGAGCGGTTTCCACCCGTCTCTGTGTGGTGCTCTTGCTTAAGGTTCCCCCTCACATTATGAAAATCCCATTTCTGTAGATCATTTCAAGTCCTCTCTTCCGCCTGGAGCCTCCTGTAACTGAATACTCTAAAATTACCTTATCAGCCTTTCTGATCACCGGCCACATTATGTAGCTCTTAGGTATATGCTGCCTTGCATTGCTCACTGTTGTTTCCCCACGTTTATGTCCTCCTGTTACGTACCAGCACACTTGCTTCCTCAGAATCACTAGTGGTCACGTGCGTAGTGGGTGTCCAAAGCACATTTTTTTTCGTTTAAAGAAGGCATTGGCTTAAATTCAGATTTACTATGCCACACTTATTTTTTTTTAACATAAGCCAAAAGATTCTGGCTGTGAAATCTTTCTCTTGGCCACTTAGTATTAGCGTCAGTGGCCTGAAAGGGACAAGGCCAGGGGGCAGCCTGTGGCAGCACAGACTCAAGGCTGGGTTTTGAAGCAGCGCTTCACCCGCCACACTGTGAGAAGGAAAGTGGTGTTAACTGAAAACAGCCGGAAACGCTTAAGAGGTCTCTAAAGGGGAGGTATGGTAGCACATCCGACAATGAGTTTATTCAAAATTAGATTTTTGTTTAAATTTGGTTACTTGTGTAACAATTCGGCCAAGACAGTGAAATGATCAAAGATGGATTCTTAAGTTGCTACATTTGGTTCCCATGGGATAATTTCACAGACTTCTGGTAATCTCTTTGTAGTTTTATAGTTTTCCAGGATTTTTTTTCCCTCCTTTCTATTATTTATTTCCAGGATTTTTCTTCTAAATTTTTAATTTCCAGTTAATTTCCTCTTAAATTTTCATCTTCAGTTAAACCTCCTCAGTAGTCTCTAAAAGCAAAGTAAGGAATAATTACATGTTCAAAAATTAGAGATTTATTAGTTAAAAGAAAACACTGTATATCTATGTAGTTGGAAAAAGGAAATACTCCCCTGGGTGGCACAGCGCACGTTTTGGTCTCTTCACATGGCCGGTGGCTATGAGGGTTTCCCAAGCAGGTGCAGAATGGACACCCACAGGCTTCCGAGTGGCCTTCCACTGTCAGGGCCCCAGGGTTCCTGTTTGTGATGATAACTTAGTGTGGAGCTAAGTGATTCTTAGTGTGGGGCTGTCTCTGGTGCATGGTCCCCTCAAGCTACCCGTGCACCACTCCCGTCACCAGCAAACAGAGGCGTGAATAAAGCCCAGCTTTTTTGTTGCTTCCAAACAACTGCTGCTGCAGGACAGTCAGCTAAAAAGCAGTGAGACACTTGCTATGCTCTGCCTTTTACTCCTTCAAGAGAGAGGTGGGAGATAGAGCTTACTAATACAAGATTCTGAAAAGTTAAAATTCCACCATGAATTTTTCCAGAGTTACGTGCCGTTTGAATTCATTTCTTTGACTTTCCACAGCTGCAGCTAGAATTTTTTAATTCTGTGTGTCATTTTTTTCCCCTCCTTAAAGAACAATGTGTATCCTGGAGGTAGCATGGCACGAAGGAATACGTATGTCTGTGAAAGAACCACAGATCGCTACACAGCGTTGCAGAATGGAAAAGACAGCAGGTAACTGTCCCATGCAGGTCGGACTGCCGTTGCTATTGCTTTGCGTTAGTAGTGCTCTTGGTACAACTCCTATAGCTGAACAGGTGAAGAGGAAAGGAAACAGAATCGCTAGTTAGATGGCAACCAGCCGTGCTTCCTAAGGCACCTCTTCACGTGTAGCAGAATGGAGCAATGGAAGAATATTTAGGGAAAATAGGAGGTAAATCTCTTAATCTACGATTTTCTAAATAAAATCTGATAGCAAAACCTACCACAGTGTCCTAATCTTATCTTCGTTATTTGAATCTTGTTCTTTTTTTAAAGTATTTATTTTTATTTAAGTATTTGACTATCCTGGGTCCTAGTTGTGGCATGTGGGATCTTAGTTCCCTGACCAAGGATCGAACCTGAGATCCCAGCATTGGGAGCTTGGAATCTTAGCCACTGGATCACCAGGGAAGTCCTGAATCTTATTCTATTATACCTCTGCTGCTTCCTTCTTACCTTCTCCCTTCCCACCCACCCTGTCTTACCACCCACCCTGTCTAATCATCATTATATACAAATACAGAAGACTGTGTTTTCCTTCCGCTAAAGAAATGTGGCCATCTCAACTGATCATTGAGACCACACTGTTCTCAGAGTGTTTTATTTCAAATAATGATAAATCATGTTTTATTATTTAAAAAATTTGACTTCTTTTCATCGTGAGTTGTAAGGACTGCTCATCAGAAGATCACAAAATGACGGAGTTTATTGTAATAAATTCTGTTTAGTTCCATCCCTAGTCATTTTAGTAGACTTGACAGACCATTCTTAAACTTGTTTCCTCTCAGTTAATAGGCACTTAAAGTAAATGTTACTATGAGGCATACAAAGGTAAATGACTCTTCCTGGGACATAAGAGCCTTTAGGCTAGAGAGGTTATTGGGAATTGACTTCTATTTGACTCTTTTCCCTTTACTAAATCTTAATCTGCAGCTCCTTTAATTTGTAGCAGTTTAACCTAAAACTGAGCTAAAAGCATTTTGATGATGTTTCAAGAGAGAGGATTTTTACTACAGTTATGAATTCTTATTGAATAGTGGGCAGTGAGCCACATCAACACATCACACCAAACTGTGATTTTTTTTTTTTTTTTGAAAGTGTGAAGTGTCTCTGGTCAATCATTTTGCTCATAAAAATAATGTTATAGATTTCAGATTCACATATATAGGACAAGAGTGTATGACATCTTTTCCATGGAAGGTGGTGATAAATTCACCCTGTACACTTTTAAAAATATTGTTATTAGTAATAATACCATTGTTGTTGATTTCTTTTAAGTGTTTGTCATGAAAGATATTAGACTTTTAAAAATCTAATTCTTAAATTTTAGTAAACTACAGCTTTTCTTCTTTTTTATATCTCCGTGGTCTTCTCCACCGGCTTATGTTGAAAGCCTTACAGAGATGTCCGCGAGCAGCATGTCCTCTGCAGGCTCCGCTGTGGCCTCCGCTGTGCCCTCCGCGCGACCCCGCCACCAGAAGTCCATGTCCGCTTCCGGCCATCCTATTAAAGTCACACTGCCAACCATTAAAGACAGCTCTGAAGCTTACAGGCCCGGGTAACATGGGGTTGCATTTCATTTGTCACTAAGAGTTTTAAAAAAATATAGCACCATATAAAAATACCTGATAGCAATCAAATTTTAAGAGCTTTTTTGAAAAGACTCAGTGTTTATGGCAGAGGTAAAGTTAAATTGTAACATAAACTTACTACATCCTCCAGCTGTTATCAGAAATGTTGCTTATAATTTAAGTCATTTTCTAGAGGAATTTTCTTCAAGGATTTTGTTTTAAACCCATCTATGAAATAAAGGGTTGTTCCTAATTTATCATTTAAATAAATTGAATTTTTATGGTTTAAAAACAAACAGAAACATTCCAACCCACAAGACTAGGGGTTGAGACCTGATTAATCATCTTGGCTCCAGCCAGTCACTGGTACTTAAGAAGAACTTTTAATTTTCCTATCAGTGAAACAAATAATCTCAAAGATCCCTTTCAGTTGTAAAGTTAAATTATTTTCTGGTATTTCTGCATGTTAATTCTCAAATTCAGAAGCATGTTTGATAGGTTTGTTAATCATATTGTTGGTATCTGGTAGCATTTACTGTCACTCAGGAGTAAACTGTAAATAGGAAATAAGCCTTCAATTCACAGCCTTTTGATAAACAATAAAATTTGTGTTCCACATTGCTGACTGGTTTAAGAGAACAGTGGAGGGACAAAAAATTGCATGCAGTGCCCCTTGCTTGGCATTCCTGATACTGAATTCCAGTATCAGGAATATATATATATATATATATATATATGACATATATCTTTATATCCCTGTTTCAGTAATTTCTTTTTTTTTCTTAATACATATATTTTATTGAAGTATAGTTGACTTAAAATGTTTCAGATGCACAGCAAGGTGATTCAGTTATATTTAAGTTCAGTCGCTCAGTCGTGTCCGACTCTTTGCGACCCCATGAATCGCAGCACGCCAGGCCTCCCTGTCCATCACCAACTCCCGGAGTTCACTCAAATTCACGTCCATCAAGTTGGTGATGCCATCCAGCCATTTGATCTTCTGTCATCCCCTTTTCCTCCTGCCCCCAATCTCTCCCAGCATCAGAGTCTTTTCCAATGAGTCAACTCTTTGCATGAGGTGGCCAAAGTACTGGAGTTTCATCCTTAGCATCATTCCTTCCAAAGAACACCCAGGACTGATCTCCCTTAGGATGGACTGGTTGAATCTGCTTGCAGTCCAAACATCCAGCCATCTCAGCCTCTGTCGTCCCCCTCTCCTCCTGCCCCCAATCTCTCCCAGCATCAGAGTCTTTTCCAATGAGTCAACTCTTTGCATGAGGTGGCCAAAGTACTGGAGTTTCATCCTTAGCATCATTCCTTCCAAAGAACACCCAGGACTGATCTCCCTTAGGATGGACTGGTTGAATCTGCTTGCAGTCCAAGGGACTCTCGAGTCTTCTCCAACACCACAGTTCAAAAGCATCAATTCTTTGGCACTCAACTTTCTTCACAGTCCAATTCTCACATCCATACATGACCACTGGAAAAACCATAGCCTTGACTAAACGAACTTCTGTTGGCAAAGTAATGTCTCTGCTTTTTAATATGCTGTCTAGGTTGGTCATAATTTTCCTTCCTAGGAAAGGAAAATTTCCTTCCTAGGAGTAAGCTTCTTTTAATTTCATGGCTGCAGTCACCATCTGCAGTGATTTTGGAGCCCCCAAATATAAAGTCTGACACTGTTTCCCCATCTATTTACCATGAAGTGATGGGACCAGATGCCATGATCTTCGTTTTCTGAATGTTGCTCTTTAAGCCAACTTTTTCACTCTCCTCTTTCACTTTCATCAAGAGGCTTTTTAGTTCCTCTTCACTTTCTGCCGTAAGTGTGGTGTCATCTGCATATCTGAGGTTATTGATATTTCTCCTGGCATCTTGATTCCAGCTTGTGCTTCTTCAAGCCCAGCGTTTCTCATGATGTACTCTGCATATAAGTTAAATAAGCAGGGTGACAATATACAGCCTTGAGGTACTCCTTTTCCTGTTTGGAACCAGTCTGTTGATCCATGTCCAATTCTAACTGTTGCTTCCTGACCTGCATACAGGTTTCTCAAGAGGCAGGTCAGGTGGTCTGGTATTCCCATCTCTTTCAGGATTTTCCACATTTTATTGTGATCCATATACACATATTAATTTTGAAATTATTTTCCATTATAGGCTGTTACAAGATACTGACTATAGTTTCTTCTGCTATTCAATAAATCTTTGTTGCTTGTTGTGTATCTATTTTTTAAATTAGAAATCTAGCATTCTATTCATATTGAGTCAAAGTGAATCAAAATATCATAAATTTTTTAGTTAGGCCAAAATTCAATAGGTTTTTTTAAATATATGTATTGTACATATTATTTTTATATAAGTACGCAAAAGCTTTTCTACTATGCTTGATGAAGGCTTGAGAAAGAACATCAAAAAAAAAAAAAGAGATGGAGAAATTTCTCCATCTTTAGTAACTAAATTTTTATAAAAGGCATTTAGTCTGAAATGATAGTGTCTTGGTAATTAGAGTGAACACGTGTATCACATCTGTCACTAGAACGAATAGAACAGGGCCGATTAAAAGTAGCCATGGCAACTTTCTAACAGTTTTTAGCATGAGCAAAATGTTCTCCGTGGTTGCCCTGTGTAACGCATCTTCCTGTGTCTCAGCAGCACAACCCAGCGCGTGCCTGCGGCGTCGCCGTCTGCTCACAGTATTAGCGCCTCGACCCCCGACCGCACCCGCTTCCCCCGCGGCAGCTCCAGCCGCAGCACCTTCCACGGGGAGCAGCTGCGCGAGCGCCGCAGCGCCGCCTACAACGGGCCGCCCGCCTCCCCGTCCCACGAGCCGGGGGCCTTCGCGCACGCCAGGAGGGGCACGTCCACCGGTATAATAAGCAAAATAACCTCCAAATTTGTCCGCAGGTCAGTACCAACGCACTGTTTTGTTTCCTCTAGGGAGTAACGGATATTTGCTTTTTTTTTTCTTTCTTTCACCTCTACAGTGATTTTTTTCCAAAATGGATTTATGACATTTCATTAAGACATGCTCTTTTTACAGAAGCTTGAAGAAAAAGATCAAGGAGGACATAGTCTTTTTCCTTAAGAAAAAAAAAAAAGATAATTTAAAAATTCTGTAAAATAGAGCGACCTCTACAGTGATTTTTTTCCAAAATGGATTTATGACATTTCATTAAGACATGCTCTTTTTACAGAAGCTTGAAGAAAAAGATCAAGGAGGACATAGTCTTTTTCCTTAAGAAAAAAAAAAAAGATAATTTAAAAATTCTGTAAAGTAGAGCGGGAGGAACATAACTTGACATTAAAAAATGTGTGTGTTCTAACAAAAAATGTTCCCTACTTAGAAACCTTAAAAACCTCTATTTAGAAAATGGAATTAAATGTGACTACGTTTGTCCTTCAAATGGTACTTAAGAATACTTTTAAATCGCTCACTAATGACACACATGTAGTCTACCTTTTATTCTGACTTATAGAAAGCCTATTGTGTTCTGGAGTCACAGATATTACTTATGTAATTTAACATCATAAAATCTTAACATCAAAACACAGTAAACACAAAAGGAGTACAAGTGTAGTAATCTAATTCAGTAATATTGTGAAATTGTACGTAAGTATATAATACCCGTTGATTATACCAGTGCTGAACATAGTGCAGGTTGATGTAAGTTTGGTCCACTTTCAGGACCTGCTGAAGGCCCACGAAAGTCCCCTATGTACAGAGCTTTGTGCTCAGTGCTAAGCAAGTTTCAAAGATGAAGAGACAGCATCTGTGCCCGCAAGATTCAGCCCCAAAAGGAGCAGACTGTCTGCCACCGGCCACAGTACAGAGTGAACCATGAACGGAAAGAGATGTGTGGGCAATGCCCTGAGGGCTCCCAGTAGGGAAGAAGTTAAGTCTCCATACTGGGTAGTTATTTGAGCAAATAAGAAGTTATGGGTAAGAAAGTATTATACTAAAAAACATTGCTTAAATACTTAATTTTCAATGTTTTTAGTGTTCCTAGGGTTTCAGAGAGTGGGTGTAGAAAAGAGAAGCAGTGTCTATAGACTCTTCCCATTTTGTGGAACTGTATATAAACTCTATTCATGGATTGGTTTGCCCAAGATCACGCAGCTGCATTTGTAACTTTAAATACCCTCATGCAAAGTCAGTTTCTAACCATATCAGACAGTGATTTTGTACCATTTGGGCGGTTACCACGCCACAGTGATAAAGACCTGAAAGCTCCCCCACAGTCACCGTGACCGTGGAAAGTGCTGGATGACCCTCTGTGGGGCATCAGTTAGATTATCAGTAGTTGGCATTGACTGGCAATTTAAATCCATTTTTAAAAGCCAGTATTTTCTTATGGGTAAGCCAGAATTGATTTTAAGGTGAAGGAAAATAGATTTTGAGTTTAATGCTTGATTACTAATTGTACATTAAGCATCATGCAAAATATTTCTGTTTGCAATGAAATTTAGATCATAGAGAGAAACATACTGAGGAGCACCAGACAAGAAGTCAGGACCAGCTGTCAGAGCCGGAACATGCCTTAGAGATCATCATTGCGAGGTTAGGATGGAAGATTACCGTGTAGGCGATTAGCAAAGGTGGACACCTCCCGTGGGCCAGGCTCTCTGCCAGGCGCTCTTGACCCAGCCCCTTGCTTCCTGCCAGTTCCTGATGGTCTTGTGACTCCCCCACACTGCTGATACCTTTTCCTCACTTGGCCTTCTGCCCTCCTGGGCTCCCTGTCCCTTCTGAGGCTCCTTTGCTGGTTCTGTTAGGTCCCCCTGCCGTGCCCTTCCCTGACCTGCCTGCCTCAGGGCATGATTTTTGGACACATTGTCTTACTGGTTCTCCTTACTCTTGGTGATCTCATTCAGGCCCATGCCATTCAATTCCATCATATGTTAACAGCCTCAGTTTACATTTTTAAGCCAGACCGCTCTTCTGAAGGACAGACTTGTATCCAATTGTCTACTCGGCCTCTCCACCTGGTTGTGAAATAGATCTCCAACAGAACCTGTCCAGGATTCAGCCCTTGCTGCTCTTCCCCAGGCCTGTCCCTCCCTCAGCCTGTGCCGTTGTAGGTCACTGCGACACCGCCCTTCCGGTTGCTGCGGCCCCCGAGCCTGGATTATCCTTGCCGCCGCCTCCTTCTTCACACCACACGTCATTGCGTGAGCAGTGGTTCAGGCGCTGCCTTCACGGCATTTCCGGGATTTTGCGGCGTCCAGCCCTCCTACCACTGCCTTCACGGTCTCAATCCCTGTATGCCTTCCAACTCCTCACAGGTGCCCTGGCTTCTGCCCTTGTCCTGTTGTGTCCTCAGCAATGGAAGTCCTTGATTTAAAATCCTCAGCTTGCTTTTTGTCTCATTCAGCATACAATTCAGAGCCCTCCCAGTGGCCTCCGTAGTCTGGCCACCCGTTCCTGCTCTGCCTGCCTCTTCTCCACTCCGCCCCTTTCCCCGCCAGCCTTTCAGGGCACCTGACTGGCCTTGAGCGCACCAGGCATACCGTCCAGGGTTTCGTACTCCCCTGACACCTGCGTGGCTGGCTTCTGCGCCCCACTCAGGTCTTTACTGGGCTGTCACTTCCTCAGGGAGGTCTTCCTCAACCCCCTGTTGAACATCACCACCTCTTCTCCCAGTACTCCCTCTTCCTGCTTTATTTTTCTCCACAGCACTTGATACTACCTGAGATGGTGGATTTCCTTGACTGACTTGTTCGTCATGTGTCTCTCCCAAGGAGAAGACACTCTCTGTGAGAACTGGGGCTTGTGGTCGGTTTGCTCTGTTCTGTGCGAAGAGTGAATGCTTCTCTGACATGTGGTGTGGCATTCCGTGGATGTTTATCCCATGAGTAGATGAATAATGTGGAAGACAGCTTAAAAAGTGAAGAGAGTTATTAGACATTCTGATAAGTGCTCTGAAGGAAACAGGTCCTGAAAGAGAGGACAAGGCTGAGGGAATGGAAGTGTTGAGAGCCAGCCTGTGGGGGGTGCTAGTGTGAACGTTTCTCAGGCTCCACCGGGCCCTTATTCCCCTTTGAACAGTGTCATCTAGTAGAGGGCTTGAGGGGGCAGAGAGAAAGAAGTGAGGGAGGAGGTTGTTTGCTGTTGTTTGTCAGAAATTAGAGGGGTTTTTTTTGCTATGCTGGGTCCTTTGTGCGGGCCTCCTCTAGCTGGGGCTAGCAGGGACGACTCTTCTTTGCGGGGTTTTTTGCTGTGCTGGGTCCTTTGTGCGGGCCTCCTCTAGCTGGGGCTAGCAGGGACGACTCTTCTTTGCGGGGTTTTTTGCTGTGCTGGGTCCTTTGTGCGGGCCTCCTCTAGCTGGGGCTAGCAGGGACGACTCTTCTTTGCGGGGTTTTTTGCTGTGCTGGGTCCTTTGTGCGGGCCTCCTCTAGCTGGGGCTAGCAGGGACGACTCTTCTTTGTGGGGTTTTTTGCTGTGCTGGGTCCTTTGTGCGGGCCTCCTCTAGCTGGGGCTAGCAGGGACGACTCTTCTTTGCGGGGTTTTTTGCTGTGCTGGGTCCTTTGTGCGGGCCTCCTCTAGCTGGGGCTAGCAGGGACGACTCTTCTTTGTGGGGTTTTTTGCTGTGCTGGGTCCTTTGTGCGGGCCTCCTCTAGCTGGGGCTAGCAGGGACGACTCTTCTTTGTGGGGTTTTTTGCTGTGCTGGGTCCTTTGTGCGGGCCTCCTCTAGCTGGGGCTAGCAGGGACGACTCTTCTTTGCGGTGTGTGGGCTTCTCACTGCAGTGGCTTCTGTTGTTGCAGAGCACAGGCTCTAGGGCACCCGGGCTTCAGTAGTTGCAGCAAGTGGGCTCAGTAGCTGTGGCTCGTGGGCTGTAGAGTTGGGGCTTGTTAGTTGTGGTACAGCAGCTTAGTTGCCCCAAGGCATGTGGAATTTTCCCAGGCTGGGGACTGGGCCCATGTTCCTTGCATTGGCAAGTGGATTCTTACCCACTTACCACCAGTGAAGTCCAATAGGGTATTTTAATGTCTTGACTTTTAACATTTTTTAATTAATTCTGGATGTGGTTAGAGAAGAGAAAAAATGCTCAGTTCTGCTCTGAGGTCACTTGTCACCCTATGAGCAGCTTTGGCTTTACAAATATATTTGTGTTCACAACAGTGCCATAAGGGTAGCATTGGCTGGAGTTGGGGCCGTCTAATTCTGCTTCAGATGACTTAATGCAGGAGGACAGGCAAGCAGGAATTTCCATCCCAGGGATGAACCCACTGAGCTCTTTAGCAACGGACAGACTGGACATGCAGCCGATCGTTATGCATTTGCAGCCTGTGAGCTTTTGGGTGTTGGAGGCTTGGCGATAAACTAGAGAACTTTTTCAGTGCCTTATTTAATATCCTCAACTCAACTGTCAAGTTATCATCCTTCCCACTTGTCTTTTTAAGCTTGTCCTGGGCTCAAGCCCGGCCTTTCTCTGTGTTCCCTTTGGCTTCCTCACCTCACTCTACCTAAAGCTGGAAGAAATGGAGCAACACGCTGACATCTCCACGGGATCCACACCACACCCCGTGTGCTGGGGGCAGGCTGGCTCACGCCCAACTCGCAAGCCAAGACACCTCACAGGTTCAGGAACCAACTCAGTCGATGTGCTACTGAAGGCTTTAAAAGATGGGGGAAAATATAGGATTTTACAGGGAAAAAGTAAAGGAATTTGGATTATTAAGCTTTAAGAAAAGAAGGATACAGAATAGTTCAGAGTTAATCATTCATGTATTTGAAAACCACTATCACAAAGAAGAAGCCAGCTAGTAGTTCTCCTTGGCCCGTAAGAAGCTGGACGCCAGAATGATCACATGAAAGAATTGTTTTCTGGGCTTAAGAAAGAACTTTCTAAGTAAAGTGATTTATACTAGAATAATCCATCAGGGGAGGATATAAATGTTCTATTTCCAAGTGTTTAGAATGATTTGTTTTGGAGGAGTTCTGTATACCTACTGTATAGACTGGCGATTATATCAAACCTCATAGCTCTTATATAGGGAATAACCGGATTAGTTCAGCTGATTATATATAAGGTATGTGGCTTTTTAAAACTTTTAAATATTGGAGAACCGGGCCACATGCACTGCATGTGCTGTTACAGCCAGCTGCACTTCTCTGTCCCCAGGTGCCCCCCTCTGTGGCTGCTTGGAGCTGACTTACGCACTATTTGAAACCATTGCCAAATAGCAGAAATTCTTCCAGTCAGTGTCTTTGTGGCATCCAGGCAAGCACGAACAGGATATGGGAAATGATGTGACGAGTCAGTTGCACATAGTTACTGCAAGGGAAGTAGGGCCTCAGGTGTGTTTCATTCCTAATGCTTCCAGTTGGGCATCAGTCTGCCAGCCGTAGAAAAGTCCAGTGCAACGTAGGTCCCTTCCTGTTAAAGGAAATTTATCTTAGCAGCAGGAATCAGCAGCATTATTATCTTTCTTGCCCAATCAAAAGACTGCCCCTCAATATCTATCAGTATATCTACATGTAACTCAAAATGCACACTTCATTTGAGCCTCCTCAAAAATGTATTTCAGTGTGCTGTAGTAAAATAGGTTTGTGTAAATGGCTTTGAACTTTTGTTATACTTCCCAAGGAAGATGCCAGTTATTAAAAATAGAAATTTAAGAAAACCTATTTGAATGTGAAAGTACATCTTACTATCCTTTTTAATTCAGATAGGAAAATGGTTTTTACCTAATACATCTGTCACGAAATTCCTATAGTTAAAGACCCTGAGAAGTATATAAGTCATTCATATTTTAGCCAGTTGAAGTTTTAGAGCTTGTTATACTGATAGACAACATTGTTATTAATTTGAGGCATGAGGAAAGTGGTACTGATTTTATTCCTGTTGCATTCATTTTACATAATGTTTCTGGAATGGTTAAAGCATTAAGAAAATGTTAACTTAAGGGTTCAAGTTGTTGATTTTTCCCAGCTATTTAGTACTGTTTTGCTGTCACAAGTCATCTCAGTATATTTCAGCTGGTTTATAACTTGATACTCCTATGTAGATACTTAATTACCTTTGAATATGACAAATTACATTCAACAAAAGAACAGTTAGTGGAGTTTTCCTGGTTTTATTTCACAGGTGGATATACAGGTAAGGTCAGTGTTTCTTTTAAGATTGAATTCATGTTTTTAGACTCATCTGCTTGGATAGGCTGTTTGGTGTGCTGTAATATTTTATCATGTGCATGAATCATTAGCATAACTTCTGAAATAAGTTACTTGCATATTTAAAAACTATATTTTCAGAAATACTTATATGTTAAGCTTTATTTCTCACTGCAAGGTTCATTTATATTTTTCTGAATTGAGCGACTACTCCAGTTATGGTTAATAACCATTATGAAGTTAAATCTTGCTGCTGATAATTATTAAATAGTTTTAACTGCAGATTGAACTAAAAGTGAAAAGATAAATTATGACTTTAAAGTCATGGCTGGAAATTGGAAGATCACGTAAAAACCTTAAACCATCACTTAGCATGTCCTCTCTGACAATAGCCAGTAGACGCTCAATAAATGATAGTCAAGTGTGGTTATGATGAAAAACATAAATGATATTAGACTGACTAGTAATAGAGATCTGTCATGCTAGAAATTTGCTCAACAAGCTAATTTTGAAATCATTTTAGATACAGGTTTTCTTGGTAATTTTTTTTCACTTTTATCATTAAATCTCAACCTTCACTTTGTTTTGAGGGATCCAAGTGAAGGCGAAGCCAGTGGCAGAGCCGACACCTCAAGGTGAGGAGCCACTATTAATACTTCGCAGCTAGGTCCCTGTGTGTGAAGACGTTCTTTTGAAATACTTAACAGCACTTAATAAACATGGAGAGAACTAATAACTAGATAGAATGTGCATTTATAGTTCTGATATTGGTATGAGCTTTCCTAATGTTGCCTCGTATTTATTATTAACTTTGTGTTTCCTAAAAATTATTTTGAATTGTATGCCTTATAGCCTTTCTGTCCTATTAAAAAGCATGTCTTAAACATGCAGAAGAATTAATAGATTAAAATGTACTGATCCTTTTCTCACAAAAATGATGTAAATAAAATTAGTCAAATAACCCAGAACATTGAGGTAACCAAATACATAGGAAGCTGTGATATTAGAAATATATTTTAAGGGACTATTCATTGGTGGACCACATTTCAAAACTCTCACCCTGCCATATTTTATGGCTTTTTTGACACTTAATACTGCTTGTGTATTCATTTTGGTGATGGATCGCAAACTTGAGCACAGTCAGAATAGGGTGGAGGGCTGGATGAAACAGGTGGCTGGGCCCTACCCCCAGGGTTTGTGATTGGCAGGGAGGGTCACTGATGCCACTGGTTGTGGACCACATTAGTGACATGTTAGTGCTTGTGTTGTATTTATAAATGGGAAGTTTAAGAAACGAAGATGTTTGATTATTTTGAATGTATACCAGCATTAAGGGGTAACGCATAAACCTTAGAACCTTGACAAGCAGTTCCTCAGTAGGACAGAGGCCTGGCTTCATTCAGGGATTATATTTGACCAGCTAAGCACAGGTCTCAATTTAATTTCTTCTTTTAAAATTACTTGAAAAATAAGGCACCATGAGCTTTGGAAACCCTGGTGGTTCAGTAGTTAAGACTGCACTTTTAGTGCACATATGTCAGGTTCAATCCCTGGTTGGGGAACTAAGATCCCACGTGCCGTGCAGCCAAAATCAAAAACCACCATCAGCTTTAAAAAAGCTGTATTGAGCATCCCTATGTAGTCTTTTTTACAAACTGTGCTGTGTGTGTGTTGACAGAGGCCTGGCTTCATTCAGGGATTATATTTGACCAGCTAAGCACAGGTCTCAATTTAATTTCTTCTTTTAAAATTACTTGAAAAATAAGGCACCATGAGCTTTGGAAACCCTGGTGGTTCAGTAGTTAAGACTGCACTTTTAGTGCACATATGTCCAGGTTCAATCCCTGGTTGGGGAACTAAGATCCCACGTGCCGTGCAGCCAAAATCAAAAACCACCATCAGCTTTAGAAAAGCTGTATTGAGCATCCCTATGTAGTCTTTTTTACAAACTGTGCTGTGTGTGTGTTTAGTCATAATAATTGAAATGTTTCTTTTTTGGGATTAGGTACCCAAGTCACCTTAATAGGGAGCCAGAGGGAGGCAGAACAGTTCTCAGCCTCCTTTTGCCTGTTAAACAAACATGCAGGTCTCTTGTGGTTAGCCCCTCCCTCGCTGAGTCACTTAGTCTTGAGCCCCCTTCTTGCAACTTATCCTATCTTTCTACTCGATTTTCCTCTTGAGATATTTAATAGCATGTAAGATCACAAGTCAGAGAAGGCAATGGCACCCCACTCCAGTACTCTTGCCTGGAAAATCCCATGGACGGAGGAGCCTGGTGGGCTGCAGTCCATGGGGTCGCTAAGAGTCGGACACGACTGAGCAACTTCACTTTCACTTTTCACTTTCATGCATTGGAGAAGGAAATGGCAACCCACTCCAGTGTTCTTGCCTGGAGAATCCCAGGGACGGGGGAGCCTGGTGGACTGCCGTCTATGGGGTTGCACAGAGTCGAACACGACTGAAGTGACTTAGCAGCAGCAGCAGCAGCAAGGTCACAAGTGGCCGCTGATGTTGCAGTTAATCTGCATGCATTTATCTTTTTAATGTGACTATATGTCTATCTCTCTCTCTCTTTTTTTTTTTTTTGCTTTTGAACAAACTTATCAGATACCTACTATCTGTAAGGTACCAGCTGTTCATTTAATCCTCATACCAACCAAGTGAAAGGTAGACATTTTACAGATGAAGAAGCAGTAAAGAGCCCCAGTGGGACCCAGCCTGTTACAGTGAGGTTCTGTCCTATTCATGGTGGTGAATAGTGCCGGCTTCGAGCCAGACCTCATGGGTGTGAGCTATGCTGTGCCACTTACCTCGCTGTATACCTTTAAGAAAGTTACTTTAACTCTTCACGCCCATGCTTCCTCACTCTGACTGCTTCCTAGGGTTGTTGTAGGGGGTAAATGAGTAATTAATACATGTTAGGCACCTAGAACAATTCCTGGTACCTAGGCTTCCCTTGTGGCTCCGCTGGTAAAGAATCCACTTGCAATCCAGAAGACTTTGATTCAGTCCCTGGGTTGGGAAGATCCCCTGGAGAAGGGAAAGGCTACCCACTCCAGTATTCTGGCCTGGAGAATTCCATGGACTGTATAGTCCATGGGGTTGCAGAGAGTCGGACACGACTGAGCGACTTTCACTTCACTCCACAGTACGTACTCCTCCTAAGTCAGTGTTAGCTGTTACTGTTGATGTCAGTATGTCCAGGCACTTTGTACAGTTAATGTTACAACAGTGATGTGATGCCGTTGAGATACAGGTAGAAAAATACCTTGTACATGCCTATTGTCTTAAGGTCACCAGGTTTCCTTGATGGAATGGAAAGAAAACTAGACTTGGAGTAAAACAAATGATTTCTAGTCTTTGCTTTTCACCACGGAAAAGTGATTTAAGTTTCCCAGTTGTCAGTTCTGTTTTTAAAATGAGTGTTCAATCACATGATCTCCTGGGTACCTCCCCACCCTAGTACACTGATCCCATGGCCCATGTTGTGCATATAGTCCTGGTGAATGATTCTGGTTGGATCTGCACACACACCCAGAGACCTGTGATGTCATAGCTTAGAGTTAGTGAACAAATAAAAGAGATTAATAGAGAAGACACTGAGATAAGTACTCTCCATAGTTGCTTGATAGTCTTTGGAAATTTATTTTCTACACTTAATCTTTTCCCAATTTTCTCAAGTTGGCATAGTTGGCAGAGGTTTGTCTGTTGAAATATCTAAGAATGAGGAGGAAAACATGTAAATGAATACATAAAAATGTATAAATATAAATGTATACATGAATATACATTATATGATAATATTGATGTAAAATGTATATACAGACATAAAATATTTATATAGTAAAATATAAATTCCTTTCAAATTGTATCTTTTTTTTTTTCTTTAAATCACACACAAGTTAGTTAGATTAGCAAGTTAAAATTGTAACATTTATGTTTGGATAACTGCTCAACAAATTTAATTACAGCATCTTCTGAACATAAATAATTATTAATTTTACCTGTCTTTGCATATTTGAAATAGGTTTTATGATACTATATTATTTATGGGGAGACCTCCAATAAGGAAAATCCAGTAAGGTTGACTCATTTAAGTCAATCTCTTGCTATTTGCTTAGCACAGTTTTAGATGTATGAGACACATCAGTGAACAAAACCAACAAAACTTGCCCTATTGGAATTTACAATCTAGTGATGAAGACAGATGATAAATATAATAAGTGAACTAAATAGTATATAGGAATGTGATAAGTACTAAGAAGAAAAATAGAGCAAGGTAAGGAATTGGCTGTGCCAGAGTAGGCATAGTTATTATAGACCACAGGGAGAAAGTGAGCAGCCATCTGAGGGAAAAGCATTTATGGCAAAGGGAACTGCCTGTGTAAAAGCCTTAAGGCAAAAACATACCCTGTATGTTCAGAGAACAGTATGGAAGCCAGTGTCTTGATGGGTATGAGCAAGGAGGAAAATAATAGATGGAGGGTTAGGGGTGGGAGTTGGAGTGTAATAGGTCACTTGGAGCCCTGTAGACTATTTTAAGGATATGTTTAGCAGAACACTGAAGTCTGATGTCTGCACTCCTGCATGTTACCCCACTGCAGAACCACATTCTTTCTCCACATCATCAGGTACAAATAATCCCACGGTAGCCATTACTACTCTTCTGGTTCCCAGACCTCCTATGCAAAAAAAAAAAAAAAGAAAGGAAATTTTTTCTTTATATTTCAAAAATATGTGTTTATAAGCAATTTGCTTTTGGTCTCCATTCTGTATAAATGTATAGAAAATGGAGAATCTGCATTTTCAAACAAATATGGAGGAAAAATATCAAGTTGTTTGCTTTCGGATTCAAACATTTCCCACAAACAAATATATTTTAAGAAAATAAGCTGTTTTAAATGGAACGTATTAATAAAAGTCAAAACAGATGGCAACTTGGAATCTGATTTTTGTAACAGCAAGATGATACAAATCTTTGTGTCTACTTGAAGGTAGTCTACAAACTGGGTCATTTTATTAGTCACTGGGTTGTGACTGCTTATATTTTGTGTGTGTTTTGATGTCTTTGCTGACAGGAATTTTTGTCTTCATTTTCCCCCCTCCCCGCTCTGTCCTCTTATTCCAGAAGTACAACAGGGGAACCAAAAGAAAGAGAAAAGGAGGAGGGTAAAGATTCCAAGCCACGTTCTCTGCGGTTCACGTGGAGCATGAAGACCACTAGTTCAATGGACCCCAATGACATGATGAGAGAAATCCGCAAAGTGTTAGATGCAAATAACTGTGATTATGAACAGAAAGAGAGGTTTTTGCTTTTCTGCGTCCATGGTGATGCCAGGCAGGATAGCCTCGTGCAGTGGGAGATGGAAGTCTGCAAGTTGCCACGACTGTCCCTCAACGGGGTCCGCTTCAAGCGAATATCCGGGACGTCTATTGCCTTTAAAAACATTGCATCTAAAATAGCAAATGAGCTTAAGCTGTAAAGACACTCGAATTTACAGGATCAGGGAAGATACACCCATATATGAGGTACAGTTTTTGAATGTACTGGTAATGCCTAATGTGATTGGCCTGTGAATCTCCCCATGTAGAATTTGCCCTTATTGCAATAAGGTTATACATAGTTATGAACTATAAAATTAAAGTCAGTATGAACTATAATAAATATCTGTAGCTAAAAAAGTAGGTTCACATGTACAGGTAAGTATATTGTGTATTTCTGTTCATCTTCTGTTTATAGAGTTGTATAATAAAACAGATGATTGCTTAAAAACTTGTATAGTTGTCTAGATTTCTGCACGTAAATGTACGTTTGATGCTTTGAGTTGAAAATGTTCTTTCTGTTATTTACATTCTGGTGGGTTTTTAAAATTCTTATCTCCATCATGCAGTTTTGAAAATTGTGTCCAGAGTTTAAAAAGTACACAGAAAACTAGTCTTTACAATTGTAGCATGGACTTTTAAAAGTTATTTTTAAACCATATTTAAATTTGAACCAGAAGCTGATAAATAGATCAGCTTTGTTATACACAATTACTTCTGCTTATCTTTGCTCTTATCCTTGTTATCAGACAAGGTTTAGTTAAGATACAAAATGTTTACAGTGTTGGCACTTAGAGGTTTTAAAATAAAGTACATGAAAATAATAATAGCTTTGCCTTGAGCTAACTAAGAAGTCCTGGGGAAGAAGTTAAATCTACCTAAAATTTCTTTTGAACTTGAAAGTGTTTCCTGGCCCACTACTAATTGGAGCAGCAAAATTAAAGAGAATCAATATTTTACCTGGCTATTATAATGAAAAGTGTCACTTAGGTTTGCTGCCTTCCAAATCCCGTGACATTAATTGTGAAAGTATAATATAATATTGGGACCATTTCATAGCACAAACTCATCTTTACAGTGTTGAACAATGCATCAGTTAAGAAATAATGCCACCTCAGGAATTAATGGGCATTGGGAATGTTTGCCTCATGCTCCCTCCAAGCCTCTCCATCCACCCCTGACATAGTACTCTCTGTCGTTACATAAGAGACTTTGGAGCAAAACATGCTGTTTATAATAGTATATTATTGATTTACGCTTATGTGGTTGTTCAGTTGGTTCCCATGTGACCTGTTTGTTTTTAGTATTTTGCCAGATTTCTTGTATTTATTCCACATCATTATGCCTATAATGTGCAGCTTTGTAATTGGGCATTTGCCTACTTTTCTTTCATAATTAGTGATATATGCGATGTAAAACCACTAGTAAAGGTACATTTTAATACTTGTTGTTTTCTACTGAATTAGCCTTGGAGGTTGACTGTGCAATGTTATTTAATGTTGTAATTACTGTAATATCAGCATATGGGCCCCATCTGCACACTCCTGAGAAATAGAAAGTGTATTCCAATTTCATCAGTTTAAAGAGAAATAAAGCTGTGACAAAACACTGTAATTCTAGCCTGCCTCAGAAAGCTCTAGGCGCAGGTGATGTGCCATTCCATGACAGCTTCCAGACTCAGGCGATCTATACTGCACTGTGAGGTAGCTTTCTTCTGTAACAGCTGTGTTCTGAAATGAAGTGTATTTTTGCCTTAGCAGAGGATGGTGTTTGGAAACAAAAACAAAAAACAACTGTGTAGCCCCCTTTTAACCTAGTGTTCATTCGAAAAAAAAAAATGATGCAAATCTTTATTCACTTTCACTGGTGCACACTGAAATTTTACTTGAACAGTTCTCATAATAAAGCACTTGTCTTTTGCTCTTTATCAGAATGTGAATTACCTGTTTTCTAGTGCAAAATTCTTCTGTATGGGGAGTTTCTTTTGTGTGTGCTAAATTTAATTAACAGGGTAAAATCTGTATAGGTTTTTGAGATGTCATTATGACATGACAAGAAAAAATTTAATCTTTTTATTGGAATTTCTATCAATTAAAACATTTTTTGAAAAATAGACATGGTTTTTCCAAAGTAGAAACTTTTTTTTTTTTTTCTTTTTAACATTTTCTCACTCTGGTTATCTCTTCTGTGTCTGTAGCAAGGAATTTTACTTCAGTACTTTTTAATGAGCTAAAAATGAAATCTTAATATTCACTTTAGGTTTTTCCATTTTATATGGCAACATAACATTTTTTGAAGATTTAGAGGAGCTTTATAGTATGTTTGCATAAATAAATACCAGATCATGTTCACTGGCTATGTGATATCAGGATTTCCTTCATTTCTGCTTAAATATCATTTGATATAACATCACTAATATTAAATTATTTTGTAGAGACAGTATTAATTTGATAAATAATAAGCTGAAATATGCTCCAGAATCCTGACTCGATAGTATAATCTAAGAAGGGATTTGATTTAAAACCCAAAATACTTTATTTGAAGTGATTTTCACCAACAGTACCATTTCACAATGTGGGTAACAAAAAGGACATGTGATGGAGTGAAATACCAATTTACTGTAAATAAGTGATTTAATGCATGTGTCTGTCCATCAAGATCTCTGCTTTCACTTTAAAAATATCTATTGAGGGATCTCTTGTGTCTTAAAATACATAAAGGAATTATAAAAGAGGGTTTCCTACTTCTGCAAGATTTTGGTCCATTTGGGAAGACAGAATATAAACATACCCAAACCAAAAATACACACCCAAATAGAAAACTGTGAAAGTGCTCAAATAAGCACAAGGAATAGATGCTGTAAGAATTCAGAGAAGGGTGGGTTCTGTATCACTATGAGAAAAGAAGGGCATTTGAGGGATTTGAGGATGGATAAAATTCAAGAAGATGAAGGAACATGTGAGAAAAGACTGGGAGTTAGGCTGTAAGACACATTTTAGAAATGAACCACTTACTCTATGGTGTGACAGGGTTTACCTAGGTTGATGGATAGAAGATATGTAAAGCATTGATTGGCAGCCTCAGGTTGAACTTGATCTGTGATTAGAGGGAAGTAATTTGGGCTTTTGAAGCCCAGGAAATACCTAATAAATTGATTGTAAATGAGCAATTCATTAATTCGGCAATTTTTTCAAGTACCAAAATAAATCAGATTCCAGTTTCTAGGGAAACAGCGGTTAAAAAAAAAAAAAAAAACCATCTGTATATAAATCTGTGGGATGATTGAAGGCTAGATAGAGCCAGGAAGATCTTTTCAGAGGCTATTAGCTGTAAAGTGTGGATGAAATAGTCTAGATAGAGATGGTTAACATAGTATCGAAAGGAGGGTATATTTGAGAGACATTTCTAAAGGTGAATCAACAGGATAGCGTGAGTAGAATGTGGCCCATATTCTACTGAGCGGAATGCAGAGAGAGCTTCCCGGCATCATGATTCAAGTTGTCAGCTTGCACGTGAAGACTTCTGCTTTCATCCAACATGAATAAGTACTAGAGTTATCCTTCGACCGAAAACAAGAAAACAAAGACAAAACATGAAACAACAGATTCGGATGGCGTTTTCATTTTGATGGGATATTTTCAAGACATTGTATATCAGCCAATGAAGGACAGAGCTCATGTCTACTTACATATAAGAGGAAACAAGTGAAATGAACCTTGTGACTGACCCAGCTGTCTGCCTGGAGAGAGTTTCTAGGCTGTGATACATGGAGGGGAAGCCACGTGGAACCTGGTGTACACCCTCATTAAGGAGTCAGAAGCTGGGAGACCAGGGAGCCTGAGGCAGCTCAAGTATGGAGGGAGACAGCTATACCAAAACTCCAGAGATGTGCAGAGATCAGCACACACAAGGAGAAAACTACATGAAACCAATGAAAGGACCACCTGCAATACTGGAAGGATCCTCAAACCTCATACAGAAGTAGTGCCTGCTCCAACCAGCCATAGTGAAAAACCTCACAATTCATGGGTCATGGGGAGAATACTCAGAAGTTTTGCCTCAGTAGTGGAAACCAGTTAACCCTAGATTAAATACTGTGTTCCTGCTTAACAAAGTTTAGCAAGCAGTATCCAGAAGAACTATTTCTAAGTAGCTATGTTCCAGAACAGAGCTCAAGAATCACCCGACATGTTAATAGTCATAATATCTAGCCTCCATTCAGAAGTTTTCCTACATGCAAATATTAATGTTTTAACTGAACTATTTTAAAAAATTAGATCACACATTTACGTAGAAACTTGTCTACCTTGCATTTTTATTTTTTTAAAGCCAGCATGGTTAAAAATTAAATTTTTTTCATTCATCTCATTGGTCTGTAACATCATTGTATTTTCTGTATATGTAACAGAACAGTACATGTTCATGAGTATAAAACAAGAGATGTGTAAAAGAAAAGGATATATGATGAGGAATTATCTGAAAAAAAATTTATAGTACAGCCAGTGTATATTTCAGTTTTTTTCAATGCTCTTGGCACATACTGTATGTTTTGGAAATAAATCCCCCAAAACTGTTTGTAGATATGGAATATCATATGTAAGAGACATCATCTTTAAGAAAAAGAAACCTGGATGACTACTGCTGTACTGTGTTATCATTGCAAATAGACATGTTCTGTAAAATTTCCTAAATAATTGCTGCTTGCTTAGCTTACCCTTAGTGGTTTGATGGTACTACACTTGATAATATAGACCAAATGTATGGAAATGATATTTCAATCTTGATCTTAATTTTCTAAGGAAAAAAATTGTTAAATTTTAGTGATATTCACTTTGAAATATGAAATTGAAAAAATCTGAGGAAGACTAATCTCAGATCATCTCTAGGTAAGTCATGTTTTAACTTAGATGATGTCACAGAAATAGTAAAGCAAGTAAAACAATAGAAAACCATTAACACCTTTTTATTGTGAGAAACCAAAAATTTTAAAACATAAAATGTCCAGTTCATGTCTTCAGTCGCTCAGTCATGTCTGACTCTTTGCGACCCCATGAATCGCAGCACGCCAGGCCTCCCTGTCCATCACCAACTCCCAGAG
>SJYT01024403.1:0-30231 GCA_006410635.1 Cephalophus harveyi
TGACAATATACAGCCTTGACGTACTCCTTTTCCTATTTGGAACCAGTCTGTTGTTCCATGTCCAGTTCTAACTGTTGCTTCCTGACCTGCATACAGATTTCTCAAGAGGCAGGTTAGGTGGTCTGGTATTCCCATCTTTTTCAGAATTTTCCACAGTTTATTGTGATCCACACAGTCCTACTCATTAGCCTATGAAAGTATCTAACCACTTAAAACTAACCATGTCATATTTGGAGGCTCTCTCCTCTTCTGAGATGGCCCAACCTCTGCCTGTGAAATGTGTTTCTCTCTAAATAAATCTACTTCTTATCAATAACCTTCTTTTTCACTGAATTCTTTCAGTGACAAGACATCAAAACCCTCAAATTCACCAGGAACATTACCATTTGTGACAACATGGATGGACCTTGAAGGCATTATGATAAGTAGAATAAGTCATACAGAGGAAGACAAATACTGTTTACTGTCACTTGTATGGGGAATTTTTTTTTAGAAAAGTAAAACTCATAAAAACAGAGTGAATGAATGATGGTTGCAAGAGACTGAAAACTGGAAAAAAGGAGACATGTTGAATAAAAACCACAAATTTTCAGTTAGAATGAGTAAGTTTGAGGAATCTAATATTTAGTGTGATGACTATGACAATTCTGTTATATACTTGAAAGTTTTGAGGAGAGAAGATCGTCACAAAATAATACAGTAATTATGTGAGGAGATAGATGTTAACCAACTTTATCACAGTAATCATTTTGTAATACATATGATATCAAATCATCACCTGTACACCTTAATCCTTCACAGTGTTATATGTAAGTTATATCTTAGCAAAGTTGGTAAAAAAAAAAGTCTGTCTAGTATGTCCTATATCTGGGCTTCCTCAGGAATGGTTTTGTCAATTCATTTTGTCGCTTTGAATAGGCCAGGTTCTTCTGTTTCTCTGTGTGTTCTTTGATTTTTTTAGTTGAAAGTTGGGTATTTACAAATAAAATTTCCTCTCTTCCTTAGAGCTTTCATTATTATTATTGTTTAAGATTGCAGTTGTCTGTTTTGAGAGTTTCAAACTATTTTGGTAAAGACTATTCATTGTCATATGACCACTATAGTCTTTGTTCTGTTAGCTCATGTTCCATTAATGTTTTAATGAGATTTTTTCTTTGTATATAAGAAGGCTGAGCGCTGAAGAATGGATGCTTTTGAACTGTGGTGTTGGAGAAGACTCTTGAGAGTCCCTTGGACTGCAAGGAGATTCAACCAGTCCATTCTGAAGGAGATCAGCCCTGGGATTTCTTTGGAAGGAATGATGCTAAAGCTGAAACTCCAGTACTTTGGCCACTTCATGTGAAGAGTTGACTCATTGGAAGGGACTCTGATGCTGGGAGGGATTGGGGGCAGGAGGAGAAGGGGACGACCGAGGATGAGATGGC
This sequence comes from Cephalophus harveyi, assembly GCA_006410635.1. Lineage (NCBI taxonomy): Eukaryota > Metazoa > Chordata > Mammalia > Artiodactyla > Bovidae > Cephalophus > Cephalophus harveyi. Next base: position 1,425 of record SJYT01024403.1, read on the forward strand.
TGGATGGCATCACGGACTCGATGGAGGTGAGTCTGAGTGAACTCCGGGAGATGGTGATGGACAGGGAGGCCTGGCGTGCTGCGATTAATGGGGTCGCAAAGAGTCAGACACGACTGAGCAACTGAACTGAACTGAACTGAACTGATACATATTATTGAAGTATATTTAGCTTGCAATGTTCCACATGCAAAGCAATGTGATGCAGTTATACACATAAACATATATTATTTTTCAGATTATTTTTCATTATAGGTTATTATAAGATATTGGCTAAAGTTCCCAGTGCTATACAGTAAACATTTGTTGCTTGTTGCATGTCTATTTTATTAAATCAGAAATCTAACATTCTAGTCATACTAAGGGCTTGCTTGGTGGCTCAGATAGTAAAGAATTCACTTGAAATATGGAAGATCTGAGTTTGATCCCTGGGTTGGAAAGATCCCCTGGAGAAGGGAATGGCTACTCACTCCAGTGGAGAATTGCATGGACAGAGGAGCCTGGCAGGCTTTAGTCCATGAGGTTGCAGAGAGTTGGACATCACTGAGTGACTTTCACTATTCATACTAAGTCAAACAAATGGAATCAAAATGTCATAAATTTTTAGCTAGGCAAAAGTTTGTAAGTTTTCTAAAATGTATATATTATATAATTTATATATATGTATGCAAAACTTTTTCTACTATGCTTGATAAAGGCTTAAGAAAGAGCATCAAAGAAAAAAGAAGAGATGGAGAAATTGGAAAACATAAACTCAATGAAGTGGGAGCAGTGAATATGAAATGGAATTAAGTGAAACAAACTAGATAAAATTAAATGGTCATCAAATAGTAAAGTTGTTTTTAAATATGGCTGCTCATTAGAAGCATATCTGGAGTTTGGAGAAGAAAAGCAATACCTGGGCATTTGTATTTTTCAAAAAATTGCAAGATAATTCTGATATGCATCTGGATTTTAAAAAGGGATTACAGGTTTTTATATTAAATGGTACTATTAGTGATACAGAATTCTATTATTTTCTGTTGATCAGTCATGATACAATTGTATTAAGTGAGTTCAGTTCAGTCACTCAGTCATGTCCTACTCTTTGTGACCTTATGGACAGGAGCATGCTAGGCTTCCTTGTCCATCACCAATTCCCAGAGCTTGCTCAAATGCATGTCCATCAAGTCAGTGATGCCATCCAACCATCTTATCCTCTGTCATCCCCTTCTCTTGCTGTCTTCAATCTTTCCCAGCATCAGGGTCTTTTCTAATGGGTCAATTCTTCACATCAGATGGCCAAAGTATTGGAGCTTCAGCTTCAGCATCAGTCCTTCTAATGAATATTCAGGACAAATTTCCTTTACAATGGACTGGTTTGATCTCCTTGCTGTCCAAGGGACTCTCAAAACTCTTCTCCAACACCACAGTTCAAAAGCATCAATTCTTCAGTGCTCAGCTTTCTTTATGGTCCAACTCTCACATCCATACATGACTATTGGAAAAACCATAGCTTTGACTATATGGACCTTTTCCGGCAAAATAATGTCTCTACTTTTTAATACATTGTCTAGGTTTGTCATAGCTTTTCTTCCAAAGAGCAAGCATCTTTTAATTTCATGGAGTAATAGTTACATAATCACAATAGTGAAAGATGTTTATAAGTTTTCACAATCAATAGCCAGACAAAAAATAAAAGATAATTATAATTGCAAGCTATATTGGGAATATGATTAACCTAACAATATAAAATAATTGCATACAATTTGGAGGGTAAAAGAGTGATGTGGTAAGTGGACATACACATGTTTTCATCCACCCAGCCAATTTATATCTTTTGGTTGGTGCATTTAATCCATTTACTTTTAAGGTAATTATTGATATGTATGATCCTATTACCATATTCTTAATTTTTTTTACTTTTAAATATAAATTTATTTATTTTAATTGGAGGTTAATTACTTTAAGATATTGTATTGGTTTTGCCATATATCAACATGTATCAGCCACAGGTATACACGTGTTCCCCATCCTGAACTCCCCTCCCTCCTCCCTCCCCATACTATCCCTCTGGGTCGTCTCAGTGCACCAGCCCCAAATAACTGAAGTATAGTTGACTTACAATATTGTGTTGGTTTTAGGTGTACAGTAAAGTGAAGCAGTTATACTTATACATATATCTGCTTTTTAATAGATTCTTATAATTTAAGTGTTTCTAATGAAGCAAAATTGGTTAAAGGACTGTCTTTCACATTTATATAAAATATGCATATAAATCTTTAAAATTCATTTCCATTACACTTTATTATAAGATAATGAGTACAGTTCTGTGCTATATAGTAGGTCCTTATTGTTTGTCTGCTTTATATATATTAGTTGTTGGGTTTATTTTGTGTAGGTCTTTTTCTTGTCTTGTGTTTCCTGCCTAGAGAAGTTCCTTTAGCATTTGTTGTAAAACTGGTTTGGTGGTGCTAAATTCTCTTAAATTTTGCTTGTCTGGAAAGCTTTTGATTTCTCTATGAACTCTGAATAAGAGTTTTGCTGGTAAAGTATTCTTGGTTGTAGGTTCTTCCCTTTTATCACTTCAAATATATTATGCCATTTGGTTCTGGCTTGTAGAGTTTCTTTTGAGAAATCAGCTGATAACCTGATGGGAGTTACCTTGTATGTTATTACTTGTCTTTCCCTTGTTGATTTTAATATTTTATCTTTGTCTTCAATTTTTGTCAGTTTGTTTACTGTGTGTCTCAGTGTGTTCCTCCTTGGATTTATCCTGCCTGGGACTCTGTGCTTCCTAGACTTGGTTGACTATTTCCTTTCCCATGTTAGGGAACTTTTCAGCTATTATCCCTTCAAATATTATCTAAGGTCCTTTCTCTCTCTCTTCTCCTTCTAGGACCCCTATCATGTGAATATTGATGTATTTAATGTTGTCCCAGAGGTCTCTTAGACTGTCTTTAGTTTTTCATTCTGTTGCACAGCAGTTATCTCCACCATTCTGTCCTCCAGGTAATTTATCTGTTCTTCTGCCTCAGTTATTCTGCTATTGATTTCTTCTACTGTATTATTCATCTTTGTTCTTTAGTTCTTGTAGGACTTTGGGAAATATTTCTTGCATCTTCTTCATTGTTTCCCCAGGATCCTGGATCATTTGCACTATCTTTTCTGAATTATTTTTCTGGAAGATTGCCTTTATCCACTTCATTTAGTTGTTTTTCTGAGGTTTTATCTTGTCCCTTTATCTGGGACATAACCCTCTGTTGTTTCATTCTGATTAATGTTCAGTAGTGTGGTTTTCATTCTAGCCACTGCGAGTTGTTTTTCTTCTTGCTTCTTTTGTCTGCCCTCTGATTAAGAAGGCTAAAAGGCTTGTGCAAGCTTCCCGATGGGAGGGACTGGCTGTGGGGAAAACTGTTGTCTTGCTATGATGGGCAGGGCCTTGCTCAGTAAAGCTTTAATTCAATTGTCTGCTGATGGGTAAGGATGGGCTCCCTCCCTTGTTTGGCTTGAGGTGACCCAGCTCTTGGCTCTATGGTAGGTTTAATGGCAACCTCCAAGAGGGCTTATGCCAAGGAGGACCTTCAGGACTGCTGCTGTCAGTGCCCCTGACCCTGTGGTGAGCCCCTGCTGACCCATGCCTCCACAGGAGACGCTCCAACACTAGTAGGTAGTTTTGGCTCAGTTTCCTGTGGATCACTGCTCCTTTCCTCTGGGTCTTTGTACACACAAGATTTTGTTTCTGCTCTCCAAGACTGGGAGTCTATGTTTTCCCCAGGCCTGTGGAATGCCTATGATTAAATCCCTCTGGGCTTCAAGGTCAGATTCCCTGGGAATTCCAAGTCTCTTTGTCAGATACCCAGGCAGGGAAGCCTGATATGGGGTTCAGAATCTTCACAACAGTAGAAGAACTTCTTTGGTATTATTGTTCTGCAGTTTGTGGATCACCCACCCATCAGGTATGGGATTTGATTTTATTGTGACTGTGCCCCTCCTACCATCTTACTGTGGCTTCTTCTTTGCTTTTGGACATGTGGTATCTTTTTTTGGTCAGTTCCAGCATTCTCCTGTAGATGGTTGTTCAACAGCTAGTTGCAACTTTGGTGCTGTCACAGGAGGAGATGAGCACATGTCCTTCTAGTCCTTATCTTGAACTGGAAGCCAAAGAGCAGACTTTATTTATTCACAGGGCAATCTTCACCACACTGGTCTCCCATGCTCTAATCCTCCACAGGGCAATGCACTGAGAGCAAATTTTCCCCTGACTATGAAGGACTGCCCTAGGAAAGAGAGAGATCCAGAAATTTATTTACTTATTTTTAATAGGAGGATGATGCTTTACAATATTGTGTTAGTTTCTGCCATGCATCAACATGAATCAACCATAGGCATACATATATATCCTCCATCTTGAACTTCCCTTTCACCTCCCACCCCATTCTAGACTCTAGGTAGTCACAGAGCACCAGGTTTAAGCTCCTGGGGATCATAGAGCAAATTCCCACTGGCTATCTATTTTACATGTGGTAATGCATAAGTTCCAATGCTGCTCACTCATTCTTCCCAACTCTCCTCCCCCCACTGCATCCACAAGTCTGTTCTCTATGTCCGTGTCTCCATTGCTACCTTGCAAATAGGTTCATCAGTACCAACTTTCTAGATTCCATATATATTTGTTAATATATGATATTTGTTTTTTCTCTTTTTGACTTGTTTCATTGTATATAATAGGCTCTAGGTTCATCCACCTCATTAGAACTGAGTCAAATGTGTTCCTTTTAATCACTGAGTAAAAAATCCCTTGTGTATATGTACCACAACTTCTTTACCCATTCATCTTTCCATGTCTCAGCTATTGTAAATAGTGCTGCAATGAACATTGTGTTACATGTGTCTTTTTCAGTTATGGTTTCCTCAGGGTATATGCCCAGTAGTAGAATATGGTCATATCTCACTGGGTCATATGGTAGCTTTATTCCTAGTGTTTTAAGGACTCTCCATGCTGTTCTCCATAGTAGCTGTATCAAATTACATTCCCACCAACAATGCAAGAGGGTTCCATTTTACCCACACCCTCTCCAGCATTTATTGTTTGTAGATATTTTAGTGATGGCCATTCTGACCGAAATGAAGTGATACCTCATTGTAGTTTTGATTTGCATTTCTCTAATAATGTGCAATGCTGAGCATCTTTTCATGTATTTATTAGCCATCTGTATGTCTTCTTTGGAAAAATGTCTGTTTACATTTTCTGCCCACTTTTTGATTGGGTTGTTTGTGTTTCTGGTGCTAAGCTGTATGGCTGCTTGTATATTTTGGAGATTAATCCTTTGTAAGTTATTTCATTTCCTATTACTTTCTTCCATTCTGAGAGTTGTCTTTCACCTTGTTTATAGTTTCTTTTGATATACAAAAGCTTTTAAGTTTCATTAGGTATCACTTGTTTATTTTTGTTTTTATTTCCATTAACCTAGGAGGTGGATCATAGAGGATCTTGCTGTGATTTATGTCAAGGGGTGTGCTGCTCATATTTTCTTCGAAGAACTTCATAGTTTTTGGCCTTACATTTATTCTTTAATTCATTTTGAGTTTATTTTTGTGTACGGTTTTAGGAGGTGTTCTAGTTTCATTCTTTTACATGCAGCTGTCCAGTTTTCCCAGCTGTCTGAAAAGGCTGTCTTTTCTCCATTGCATTGCATATTCTTGCCTCCTTTGTCAAAGATAAGGTGCTCATAGGTATGTGGGTTTATCCCTGGGCTTTCTATCTTGTTCCATTGGTCTATATTTCTGGTTTTGTACCAGTACCATGCTGTCTTGGTGACTGCAGTTTGTAATACAGTCTGAAGTCAGGAAGATTGATTTCTCTAGCTCCACTTTTCTTTCTCAAGATTGTTTTGACTATTCAGGGTCTTTTGTAATTTCATAAAAATTGTGAAATTATTTGTTCTTGTTCTGTGAAAAATATGATTGGCAATTTGATAGGGATTACATTGAATCTGTAGATTGCTTTGGGTAGAATAGTCATTTTCACAATATTGATTCTTCTAAACCAGGAACATGGTATATCTCTCCATCCGTTTGTGTTTTCTTTGATTTCTTTCATCAGTATCTTATCGTTTTTTGCATACAGATCTTTTGTTTCTTTAGGAAGTTTTATTCCAAGGTATTTTATTCTTTCTGTTGCAATGGTGAAAGAGGTACTTTCCTTAATTTCTCTTTCTGATTTTTCTTTGTTAGTATATAGGAATTCAAGGAATTTCTCTGTATTAATTTTATATCCTGTGGCTTTACTATATTAATCGATTAGCTCTAGTAATTTTCTGGTGGCATCTTTAGAGTTTTCTATGTAAAGCATCATGTCATCTGCAAACAGTGAGAGTTTTACTTTTTACCACCTGGATTCATTTTATTTCTTTTTCTTCTCTGATTGCTGTGCCTTGGACTTCCAAAACTATGTTGAATAATAGTGGTGAATGTGGGCACCCTTCTCTTTTTCCTGATTATAGGGGAAATGTTTTCAGTTTTTCACCATTGAGAATAATGTTTGCTGTAGATTTGCCATATGTAACCTTTATTGTGTTGATGTATGTTCCTTCTGTGCCTACTTTCTGGAGAGTATTTATCATAAATGGATGTTAAATTTTGTCAAAAGCTTTCTCTGCATCTATTTAGATGATCAGGTGGCTTTTATCCTTCAGTTTATGAATGTGGTGTATCACATTGATTGATTTGGGTATATTGAAGAATCCTTGCATCTCTGTGATAAAGCCCATTTGATCATGATGTATGATCTTTCTAAATATGTTGTTGATTCTGTTTGCTAGAATTTTGTTGGTGATTTTTGCATCTATGTTTATAAATGATATTGGCCTGATATTTTCTTTTTTTGTAACATCTTTGTCTGGTTTTGGTATCAGGGTGATGGTGAACTCAGAATGAGTTTTGAAGTTTTCCTTCCTGTGAAATTTTCTGAAAGAGTTTGAGCAGGAGAGGTGTTAGCTCTTCTCTAAACTTCTGGTAGAATTCAACTGTGCAGCCATCTGGTCCTGGTCTTTCATTTGCTGAAATATTTTTTATTACAGTTTCAATTTCCAAATTTATGATTGGTCTGTTCATACTTTCATCAGTATCTTATCGTTTTTTGCATACAGATCTTTTGTTTCTTTAGGAAGTTTTATTCCAAGGTATTTTATTCTTTCTGTTGCAATGGTGAAAGAGGTACTTTCCTTAATTTCTCTTTCTGATTTTTCTTTGTTAGTATATAGGAATTCAAGGAATTTCTCTGTATTAATTTTATATCCTGTGGCTTTACTATATTAATCGATTAGCTCTAGTAATTTTCTGGTGGCATCTTTAGAGTTTTCTATGTAAAGCATCATGTCATCTGCAAACAGTGAGAGTTTTACTTTTTACCACCTGGATTCATTTTATTTCTTTTTCTTCTCTGATTGCTGTGCCTTGGACTTCCAAAACTATGTTGAATAATAGTGGTGAATGTGGGCACCCTTCTCTTTTTCCTGATTATAGGGGAAATGTTTTCAGTTTTTCACCATTGAGAATAATGTTTGCTGTAGATTTGCCATATGTAACCTTTATTGTGTTGATGTATGTTCCTTCTGTGCCTACTTTCTGGAGAGTATTTATCATAAATGGATGTTAAATTTTGTCAAAAGCTTTCTCTGCATCTATTTAGATGATCAGGTGGCTTTTATCCTTCAGTTTATGAATGTGGTGTATCACATTGATTGATTTGGGTATATTGAAGAATCCTTGCATCTCTGTGATAAAGCCCATTTGATCATGATGTATGATCTTTCTAAATATGTTGTTGATTCTGTTTGCTAGAATTTTGTTGGTGATTTTTGCATCTATGTTTATAAATGATATTGGCCTGATATTTTCTTTTTTTGTAACATCTTTGTCTGGTTTTGGTATCAGGGTGATGGTGAACTCAGAATGAGTTTTGAAGTTTTCCTTCCTGTGAAATTTTCTGAAAGAGTTTGAGCAGGAGAGGTGTTAGCTCTTCTCTAAACTTCTGGTAGAATTCAACTGTGCAGCCATCTGGTCCTGGTCTTTCATTTGCTGAAATATTTTTTATTACAGTTTCAATTTCCAAATTTATGATTGGTCTGTTCATTTTTTCTATTTCTTCTTGGTTCAGTTTTGGAAGGTTATACTTTTCTAAGAATTTGTCCATTTCTTCCAAGTTGTCTATTTTATTAGCATATAGCTGCTCATAGTAGGCTCATGATCCTTTGCATTTCTGTATTGTCTGTTGTAACTTCTTTTTCATTTCTAATTTGATTGATTTGAGTCTTTCCCTTTTTTCCAGATGAGTCTAATCATTTGTCAATTTTTCATTTTCTGAAAGAGGCAAGTTTTCGTTTTATTGATCTTTGCTATTTTCCCCTTTATTTCTTTCTTACTTCTGCCCTAATCTTTATCATTTCTTTCCTTATACTAACTTTGGAATTTTTTGTTCTTCTTTTCCTAGTTCTTTAGGTGTAATGTTAGGTTGTTTAAGATTTTTCTTGTTTCCTGAGGAAAGATTGTATTGCTACAAATTTCTCAGCACTGGTCTTACTGATCTTATAGGTTTCGAGTTGTCATTTTTCCTTTGTCACTTGTTTCTAGATATTTTTTAATTTCCTTTTTAATTTCTTCAGTGACCTCTTTGTTATTTAGAATCATATTGTTTAGGTTCCACGTGTTTGTGTTTTTTATATTTTGTTTTTTCCTGTAGTTGATATCTAATTTTATAGCACTATTATCAGAAAAGATGCTTGAAATGACTGCAACTTTAAAAAATTTACCAAGGCTTGATTTATGACTCCAGATATTATCTTCCCTGGAGAATGTTCCATGTACACTTGAGAAACAAGTGAAATCTACTGTTTTTGGATGAAATGCCCTGTAGATAGCAATTAGGCTCAATTTTTCCAATGTGTCATTTAAAGCTTGTGTTTCCTTATTAATTTTCTCTCTGGATGATCTATCCATTGGTGTGTGTGGGGTTTTAATGTTCCCCACTATTATTGTCTTACTGTTGATTTCCCTTTTAATAGTTGCTAGCATTTGCCTTGAGGTGCTCCTTTGTTGGGTGCATATATATTTTTAATTGTTATATATTCATCTTGGATTCACCATTATGTAGTGTCCTACCTTGTCTCTTGTAATGGTCCTTATTTTAAAGTCTATTTTTTTCTGATATGAGTATTGCTACCCTCTCTATATTTTAATTTCCAATTGCATGCAATATTTTTTCCAGCCCCTCACTTTCAGTCTGTATGTGTCCATAGGTCTGAGGTAGGTCTCTTGTAGACAGCATATATAGGGTTCTTGTTTTTGTGTCCATTCAGCCAATTTGTATCTTTGTGTTGGAGCAGTTAATCCACTTACATTTAAGATAATTATTGATATGTATAATTCTATTACCATTTACTTTATCGTTTAGGGTTTGTTTTTGTAGGCCTTTTCTTTCTCTTGTGTTTCCTGTCTAGAAATTCCTTTAGCATTTGTTGTAAAGCTGGTTTAGTGAAGTGAAAGTCACTCAGTTGTTTCCAACTCTTTGTAACCCCATAGACTATACTGCCCATGGATTTCTCCAGGGCAGAATACTGGAATATTCAGGATAGCTGCTCCCTTCTTCAGGGGATCTTCCCAACCCAGGGATCAAACCCAGGTCTCCCACATTGCAGGTGGATTCTTTACCAGATGAGCCACCATGGACATCCAAAAATTCTGGTGTGGGTAGCCTATCCCTCTTCCAGTGGACCTTCCAAACTCAGGAATCAAACCAGGGTCTCCTGCATTGCAGGCAGATTCTTTACCGGCTGAGCTACCAGAGAAGCCCTGTTGTGATGGTGCTGAATTCTCTTAACTTTTGCTTATCTGTAAAGCTTTTGGTTTCTCCTTTGAATCTGAATGAAATAAGTGCTGGATAGAGCAATCTTGGCTATAGTTTTTTTCTTTTCATCACTCTAAGTATATCCTGCCACTGCCTTCTGGTCTGCATAGTTTCTGTTGAAAGATCAACTGTTATCCTTATGGGGATTCCCTTGTATGTTACTTGTTCATTTTCCCTTGCTGCTTTTAATATTTGTTCTTTGTGTTTAATTTTCATTATTTTGATTAATATGTGTTTTGGCATGTTTCTCCTTGGGTTTATCCTGTGTGAGAGTCTCTGGGCTTCCTGGACTTGGGTAGTTATTTCCTTTCCCATGTGGGGGAAGTTTTCATCTATAATCTCCTCAAATATATTCTCAAAAGTTTTCTCTTCTTCTTCTCTTCTTCTCCTCTTCTGTGACCCCTATGGTTCAAATGTTGTTGCACTTAATTGTTGGGGTCATTTAATGGACCGGGACCTGGTGGTCCGGAGTCGACGATAAGAAAGTGAAAGAGAGAGAGCTGGAGGGAGGGAGGGAGTGAGAGGGAGAGGAAAAAGAAAGAAAGAAAGACACGGGGACCCAAGCTCTGAAGGAGCAAAGGTGCTTTAATGATTTTTCTATGAGTGTATATAGGCTGTGGTACAAGAAGTTTCTTACAACAATGATAAAGATCAGAAAACCAAATGTACAGCAACCATTACCAAGGGAACAAGGGATTAATAATGGTCACAAGATCAGGAGACAATCCATATCTCAAGAAAGAGGACCGAGACTAAGCAGTTTTGTCATAAAAAGAATGTTTACTAAAGGGGATTCAAGCCTGTCTCCCACAATGACCTCAGTTCCTGGAAGCAGCGGACTGCTCTGCTTGAAAAGAAACAAAGGACTTGTGAGAAACAGCATGCAGGAATCCTCCTGTTAAACACTCCCCGACACTTAATGTTGTCCTAGAGGTCAACATTCAGAAAACGAAGATCATGGCATCTGGTCCCATCACTTCATGGGAAATAGATGGGGAAACAGTGGAAAGATCAGCCCTGGGATTTCTTTGGAAGGAATGATGCTAAAGCTGAAACTCCAGTACTTTGGCCACCTCATGCGAAGAGTTGACTCATTGGAAAAGACTCTGATGCTGGGAGGGATTGGGGGCAGGAGGAGAAGGGGACAACAGAGGGTGAGAGGGCTGGATGGCATCACTGACTCAATGGACGTGAATCTGAGTGAAGTCCAGGAGTTGGTGATGGACAGGGAGGCCTGGCATGCTGCGATTCATGGGGTCACAAAGAGTCAGACACGACCAAGCAACTGACTTATGCCTGTGTTCTTGTGGATGGAGTTGGATTGTGTCTCTCTGAAGGGCAGTGCCACGTCCAGTAATTTGTTTTGGGATGTCAATAGGCTTGGTATTGCTTTGGGTAGCCAGTCTGCTAATTGGCTGGATTGTGTTCTTTTTGTGCTAAAAGTTTGGTTTGAGGCATCCAGCACTGGAGTTTGCCGGCCTTTGAGTGGAGCTTGGTCTTATTGTTCAGATAGAGACCTTTGGGAGAGCTCTTGTTGATTAATGTTTCATGGAGTTGGGAATTCTCTGGTGGTCCAAAGTCTTGGACTTGGGTCTCCCACCTTAGGGGTTCAATCTTGACCCTCTACTGTAGCACAAAACATTCACAGGTCACACAGCATAGAAGACAAAACCCCAAGACTAATGGTGAAATCAACACTCAACAGCCCAGAAGAGCCAAAGAAACTGACTCACAAAGAGAAATGAAGAGAAAAAAAAAAAACAGAGAAAAGAAAAAAAAAAGAAAAAAAACAAGAGGCAAAAAAGAGGAGAGTAATCAAGCTAGTAGAAAAACCAGTAAGTGAAAATGGATACTAAAAACTAGACTAGAAAAAATACATATTCAAAAACATAGGGGAAAATGTAATATATTGAATGTATACTATAAAAGTAGGAAAATAAATTTATTTAAAAATAAGATAGTTTTAAAAAAGGAAAAATTAGGTTATAAAAAATTAAAGGAATAATAAAGGAAAAAGGTAGAATAATTTGAAAAAGAATAAAAGGGAAAAAAGAGAAAAATATATAGAGAGTGATAGTAAGAAGAATGGGCTTCCCTGATAGCTCAGAGGGAAAAGAATCTGCCTGCAATGCAGGAGATCCAGGTTCAATGCCTGGGTCGGGAAGATTCCCTGGAGAAGGGAATGTCTATTCACTCTACTATTCTTGCCTGGAGAATTCAATGGACAGAGGAGCCTGGTGGGCTTCAGTCCACAGGGTTGCAATTTGTAATTCCTTCATTTACCTCTCCACACCATGTGCTCCAGTCAATCTGCCTACTCAGAAATTTCTCCAGTATTTCTAGGAAGGTCTCCAGACCTGTTGTGGGTAGTGTGGGGTCAGGTCAGACTCTGATCTGGCCTTACTCCAGTTTGTACTTGTTCCCAAAATCCACACTTGCCCATAAATTCACAATTCAGGCTGATTCCAAGGACTTAATCCACTACCTGAGGCTGCAGAAGTAATATCCCCTCCTCTCCTTTGCTCACACAGCCCCACTGTTGGTCTGCTTTGGTTTTGACCCTGCCTGTACTTGTAGGCCTCCCTCTTGCGTCTGTTCTCTGCCCAGACAAGAGGGGGTGAAAGTAGCAGCTTATTGAGGCTCACTTACTGAGTTTAGCTGGGGAGAGGGAGAGGTATGGCAGACACAGTTGGGGTATGTGGGGAGTATCTGCTGCAGCAGAATCTTTTGGGAAGTTACCACAGTCTGAGGCAGATTGTGTGCTTCCCCAGGGGAGTTGGCCCTGGGTTGTTGGTCCCTCAGCAGAGTCAAGCTGCTCAGGCTCTCAGGAAGGTGTGGGCAGTGACTTGTGTTCACTCACAGCTTGGTGGTAGCTGTGACTCCTGGCGTTGAGCCCATAGTAGACTCCTGTCCTCCACCTCTGATACCCACACCAGCCCTGGCAGCAGTCGAGTGGTCATGTACCCCCTCTAGTATCCCAAACTGCAATTGCATCTAGTTTTGCCTTTGGCATTTGCACCAGCTTTTCTACCTCTGGAGTCACAGGCCGCAGTCAGCTTGTGCCAACTACAGCACTCAGGAAGGCCGAGTCCTGCATTCTGGGAGTGCTCGGAGTTAGAGCATTCTCATAGCAATGATCTTTTGTCTCTCTGGCAGGCCCAGGCTTTTCTGTGGACTCCCTCAGCTGCGTTGTATTGGTCCCCTCTGAGTATCTTCATGGCAGCCAACCCCAGTCCTCTTCTTGGGGTTTGACCTCCAAAGCCTGAGCCTGAGCACCCAGCATCCACTCACAATGGTGGGCATGTAAACTAATTCTTGGCTGGGAAGTGCTGTTTAACAATGATCTTTTGGTTAATTCCCTGCTTTTCCTTCCAAGCACCTGTTGCTATGTTCCCCTCTGAGGTTCTGAAGCTCTCCTCTGTCTGTGCCTGTGAGAGGTTTCTGAGCATGTGGAAACTTTTCCTCCTTCATGAGTCCCTTCCCTAGGTGCATTTCCCTGTCCTGAAATCCTTTGTCTCTCTTTTTAAAAACTTTACCTTTTGTCCTACATCATTCTGAGGAGATTGGCTTGCCTTTTTTGGAAGTCTGGGGTCTTCTGCCAGCATTCAGGTGTTCTGTAGGAGTTGTTCCATATGCACATGAAGTTTTCATGTATTTGGGGGCAGTGTGGTCTCCCCATCTTATTCCTCCACAATCTTGAAAGTACCCTCCCCCCAGGGCTTTATTTTGAATGTACTTAACAGAAATTTTTTGAATTCCAGGAGCTCATCAAGTTGTTGCAGATTGGTTCTTTGCTTGAGCACTCCTTCAAGGTGTAGCTGAGCTTTCTCAGAGCCAAGTATTCAGTCCAAGCAAAAAATAGAGTTTTCTAAGTTCATTTCTGAGCATGAGCCCTGCATGTGACTTTCTAAATGCCTACATATATATGGCTGCTTTTGAGTGTCTTAATTTTGCAAAGAGTTTCACTTCAACTTTTCTTTCAGGCTTTGTTGTTTTTCAGTTGCTAAAGTCATGTTCGACTCTTTGCAACCTCATGGACCTGAAGCATACCAGGTTCCTCTGTCCTCCACTATATCCTAGAGTTTGCTTAAATACATGTCCACTGAGTCAATGATGCTATCTAAACATTTCATCCACTGCCACCCCCTTCCCCTTTTGCCTTCTATTTTTCTCAGCATCAGGGTCTTGTCCAAAGAGTCAGCTCTTTGCATCAGGTGTTCAAAGCACTGAAGCTTCAGCTTTTAGCATTAGTCCTTCCAACGAATATTCAGGGTTGATTTCCTTTAGCATTGACTTTCCATTTAGCATCGCCTTGCAATCCAAGGTGATCTCATGGCAATCTCAAGATCCAAGACTCTCAAGAGTCTTCTCCAGCACCACAGTTCAAAAGCATCAAATCTTTGGTGCTCAGCTTTCTTTATGGTCCAACTTTCACATCCATACATGACTACTGGAAAAACCATAGCTTTGACTAGATGGACCTTTGTTGGCCAAGTGATGTCTCTGCTTTTTAATATGCTCTCTAGGTTTGTCATTGTTTTCTTTAGAAGGAGCAAGCATCTTTGAATTTCATGTCTGTAGTCCTTGTCTGGAGTGATATTTGAGCTCAAGAAGATAAAATATGTCACTATTCCCACTTTTCCCCCTTCGATTTGCCATGAAGTAATGGGACTGGATGCCATGATCTTAGATTTTTAAATGTTGAGTTTCAAGCCAGTTCTCTCACTCTCCTCTTTCACTTTCTTCAGGAGGTTCTTTAGTTCCTCTTCACTTTCTGCCATTACAGTGGTACCATCTGCATATCTGAGATTGTTGATATTTCTTCCAGCAATTGTAAATCCAACTTGCGATTCATGCAGCCTAGGATTTCACGTGATGCACTCTGCATATAAGTTAAATAAGCAGGGTGACAATATACAGCCTTATGGTACTCCTTTTCTAATTTGGAACCAGTCAGTTATTCTATGTCCAGTTCTAACTGTTGCTCCTTGACCTACATATAGATTTCTTAGGAGACAGGTAAGGCGGTCTGGTATTCCCATCTCTAAAAATTTTCCACAGTTGTTGTGATCCACATAGTCAAAGGCTTTAATGTAGTCAATGAAGCAAGAAGTAAAAGTGAAGTCACTCAGTCGTGTCCAACTCTGCAACCCCGTGGACAGTAGCCCACCAAGTTCCTCCGTCTGTGGGATTCTCCAGGCAAGAATACTGGAATGGGTTGCCATTTTCTTCTCCAGGGGATCTTCCTGACCCAGGGATCAAACCCAGGTCTCCCACATTGCAGGCAGATGCTTTAACCTCTGAGACACCAGGGAAGCTCCAGTGAAGCAGAAGTAGATGTTTTTCTGGAATTCCCTTGCTTTCTCCATGATTCAACAAATGTTAGCAACTTGACATCTGGGTCCTCTGCCTCTTCAAAAACCCAGGTTGTACATCTGGAAATTCTTGGTTCATGTACTGTTGAAGCCTCGCTTGAAGGATTTTGAGCATAACCTTGCTAAATGTGAAATGAGCACAATTGTGCAGCAGTTTGAATATTCTTTGGGATTGGAATGAAAACTGACCACCCTTTCCCATCCTGTAGCCACTGCTGAGTTTTCCAAATTTGCTGACATATTGAGTGCAACACTTTCACAGCATCATCTTTTAGCATTTTAAGAGGTCAGGAATTCCGTCATGTCCATAGTAATGTTTTGTTCATAGCAAGGAGATCCAACCAGTCCATTCTGGAGGAGATCAGCCCTGGGAGTTCTTTGGAAGGAATGATGCTAAAGCTGAAACTCCGGTACTTTGGCCACCTCATGAGAAAAGTTGACTCATTGGAAAAGACTCTGATGCTAGGAGGGATTGGGGGCAGGAGGAGAAGGGGACGACTGAGGATGAGATGGCTGGATGGCATCACGGACTCGATGGACGTGAGTCTGAGTGAACTCCGGGAGATGGTGATGAACAGGGAGGCCTGGCGTGCTGTGATTCATGGGGTCGCAAAGAGTCGGACACGACTGAACGACTGAACTGAACTGAACTGAATGCTTCCTGAGGCCCACTTGACTTCACACTCCAGGATATCTGGCTCTAGGTGAGTGACCACACCATCGTGGTTTCTGGGTCATTAAGACCTTTCTTGTGTGGTTCTTCTTTATATTCTTGCCATGTCTTCTTAATCTCTTCTGCTTCTGTTAGGTCCTTACCATATCTGTTCTTTATTGTGCCCAGCCTTGTGTGAAACTTTCCCTTGATATTTCCAATTTTCTTGTAGAGATCTCTAGTCTTTCCCATTCTATTATTTTCTTCTATTTCTTTGTGTTGCTCATTTACGAAGACCTCTTATCTCCTCTTGCTATTCTCTGGAACTCTACATTCAGTTAGGTATATCTTTCCCTTTCTCCCTTGCTTTTCTCTTCTCTTCTTCCCTCAGCTATTTAAGCCTCCTCAGACAACCAGTTTTCCTTTTTACATTTCTTACTTTTTGAATGGTTTTGGTCATTGCCTCCTGTAAAACATTATGAACCTCCATCCATAGTTCTTCAGGCACTCTGTCTACCAGATCCAGTCCCTTGTAGCTATTCATCATCTCTACTGTATAATCATAAGTAATTTGATTTAGGTCATACCTGAATGGTTTAGTGGTTTTCTTTGCTTTCTTCAATTTAAGCTTGAATTTTGCAATAAGGAAAAAATAGCAGACATGAGTTTGAGTAAACTCCAGGAATTGGTGATGGACAGGGAGGTCTGGAATGCTGCAGTCCATGGGATTGCAAAGAGTCAGACACGATTGAGTGACTGAACTGAACTCTGCAGTAAGGCTCTTCTGATCTGAGCCACAGTCAGTTCCAGGTCTTGTTTTTACTGACTGTATAGACCTTCTCCATCTTTGCCTACAAAGAACATAATCTGATTTTGGTATTGACCATCTGGTGATGTCTATGTGTAGAATAGTCTCTTGGGTTTTTGGAAAATGGAGTTTACTATGACCAGCATGTTCTCTTGACAAAACTCTGTTAGCCTTTGCCCTGCTTCATTTTGTACTCCAAGGCCAAACTTGCCTGTGACTCCGGTATCTCTTGACTTTCTACTTTTGCATTCCAGTCCTCTATGATGAAAAGGACATCTTTTTTTTGGGGGGGGGGTGCTAGTTCTAGAAGTTCTTGTAGGTCTTCATAGAATTGGCCAACTTCAGCTTGTTTGGCATCAGTGGTTGGTGCATAGACTTGGATTAGTGTGATGTTGAATGGTTTTCCTTGGAAACGAACTGAGTTCATTGTGCTGTTTTTGAGAGTGCACCCCAATCTTGCATTTCAGAGTCTTTTCATGATTATGAGGACTACTCCATTTCTTCTAAGAGATTCTTTCCCACAGTAGTAGAAATAATCATCATCTGAATTAAATTTGTTCATTTATGTCCATTTTACTTCATTGATTCCTAGGATGTTGATGTTCAATCTTTCCATTTCCTGCTTGACTATGTCCAATTTACCTTGATTCATGGACCTAACATTCCAAGTTCCCCTGCAGTATTATTCTTTAGAGCACTGGACTTTAGTTTCACCACCAGTGAAAGTAAAGTAAAAGTGAAAGTCGCTCAGCCGTATCCGACTCTTTGCGACCCCATGGACTATACAGTCCATAGAATTCTCCAGGCCAGAATACTGGAGTGGGTAACTGTTCCCTTATCCAGGGAATCTTCCCAACCCAGGGATTGAACCCTGGTCTCCTGCATTGCAGACGGATTCTTTGCCAACTGAACTATCGGGAAACCAGACACAGCCACAAATAAGTGTCATTTATGCTTTCAGGATTTAGTTTATTTATTTAATCTCTCTACCCATAACCTACTGCCCCAGGTGGGTATGGTTCTGTATTGCCTTGGAGTTTTTATGAGCAGCATCTGCCATTTTTCACTACTCAGCTCCATTACTCTACATGCTCAACTTTTGTACAGTGAGCTATCTCCATCTCCTTGACTTAACAAAAATCCAGTTCTACCTAAGTATACCTGAATTACAGCACAGTCAGTCATCAGGTTAAACATCTTTACAAAGGCTTTCATATCTGTGAGTGAAGTCAACTGAAAAAAAAAGATGTTATTAATTTTGTTAGCTTCCTGAAGATGGCAGCAGAACTCCATAAAATAAAACTTTATATACTTCCTCCCTGCCCTTGCCCCCTTCACCTTATTCCAAACTTGGAGCAAAGTAGATATGTTTTTATGCATTGTTGCTTCCATTGATTTTAATCTTTAAAATAATTGTTTCTCAATGTGATAAGTGAAAATTTGCACCTCAGAATTGTTTTAATATGCATTTCTTCGATAAGTAGGAAAGCTAAACATATTGCTATGTTTCACAGCATTTCTAATTTTTCTTTTTTGAATGATATTCATATCCTTTGTCATAAATTTACATTGAGATATTATTTTATAGCTGCTATTTTTCTCAGTGGTTGCTGCATTTTCCCAATCATTTTTCTATGGAAAAATAATGATGTGTGCAACTGAACACCCATATTTTCAAACCACCAGAAACAACAATTTTAATGTTTAGATACATTTTTACTAGCTCTTCCCCATCTGTGTAGTTATTTATATTTTCATATTTAACATCATTTTGCTTTTTTAAACATTTTTAATTTAAAAAATTTTTAATTTTATTTATTTATTTTTTATTTTTGGCTGTGCTGGATGTCTGTTGATGCATGGGCTTTTTCTCTAGTTGCAGTGAGTGGGGGCTACTCTTTAGTTACAATGTGAGGGCTTCTCATTGCGACGGCTTCTCTTGTTGCAGTTCATGGACTCTAGGGTGTGTGGGGTTCAGTAATTGTGGCTCCTGGGTTCTAGAGCGCTGGATCAGTAGTTATGGCACATGGGCTTAGTTGTCCTGGGGCAAGTGGACTCTTCCCAAACCAAAGATTGAACTCTCTGGTTTGACAGGGGGATAGTGGAGGTGATGGAATTCCAGTTGAGCTGTTTCAAATACTGAAAGATGATGCTGTGAAAGTGCTGCACTCAATATGCCAGCAAATTTGGAAAACTCAGCAGTGGCCACAGGACTGGAAAAGGTCAGTTTTCATTCCAATCCCAGAGAAAGGCAATGCCAAAGAATGCTCAAACTACTGCACAATTGCACTCATCTCACATGCTAGCAAAGTAATGCTCAAAATCCTCCAAGCCAGGCTTCAGCAATACGTGAACCGTGAACTCCCTGATGTTCAAGCTGGTTTTAGAAAAGGCAGANAATTGCACTCATCTCACATGCTAGTAAAGTAATGCTCAAAATTCTCCAAGCCAGGCTTCAGCAATCCATGAACCGTGAACTTCTTGATGTTCAAGCTGGTTTTAGAAAAGGCAGAGGAACCAGAGATCAAATTGCCAACATCTGCTGGATCATTGAAAATGCAAGGGAGTTCCAGAAACACATCTATTTCTGCTTTATTGACTATGCCAAAGCCTTTGACTGTGTGGATCACAACCAACTGTGGACAATTCTGAAAGAGATGGGAATACCAGACCATCTAACCTGCCTCTTGAGAAATCTGTATGCAGGTCAGGAAGCAACAGTTAGAACTGGACATGGAACAACAAACTGGTTCCAAATAAGAAAAGGAGTACATCAAGGCTGTATATTGTCACCCTGCTTATTAACTTATATGCAGAGTACATCATGAGAAACCCTGGGCTGGAAGAAACACAAGCTGGAATCAAGATTGCAGGAAGAAATATCAATAACCTCAGATATGCAGATGACACCACCCTTATGGAAGAAAGGGAAGAGGAACTAAAGAGCCTCTTGATGAAAGTGAAAGAAGAGAGTGAAAAAGTTGGCTTAAAGCTCAACATTCAGAAAACAAAGATCATGGCATCCAGTCCCATCACTTCATGGGAAATAGATGGGGAAGCAGTGGAAACAGTGTCAGACTTTATTTTGGGGGGCTCCAAAATCACTGCAGATGGTGACTGCAGCCATGAAATTAGAAGACGCTTACTCCTTGGAAGGAAAGTTATGACCAACCTAGATAGCATATTGAAAAGCAGAGACATTACTTTGCCAACAAAGGTCCATCTAGTCAAGGCTATGGTTTCTCCAGTGGTCATGTATGGATGTGAGAGTTGGACTGTGAAGAAGGCTGAGCACCAAAGAATTGATGCTTTTGAACTGTGGTGTTGGAGAAGACTCTTGAGAGTCCCTTGGATTGCAAGGAAATCCAACCAGTCAATTCTGAAGGAGATCAGCCTTGGGTGTTCTTTGAAAGGAAAGATGCTAAAGCTGAAACTCCAGTACTTTGGCCACCTCATGCGAAGAGTTGACTCATTGGAAAAGACTCTGATTCTGGGAGGGATTGGGGGCAGGAGGAAAAGGGGACAACAGAGGATGAGATGGCTGGATGCCATCACTGACTCATTGGACCTGAGTTTGAGTGAACTCCGGGAGATGGTGATGGGCAGGCAGGCCTGGTATGCTGCTATTCATGGGGTCGCAAAGAGTCAGATACGACTGAGTGACTGAACTGAACTAAACTGATACACCAAGAACAAGTGAAATTTACCTTAGGAAGAAATATTGGCTTAATATCAATTGATATAATAATTAATTGAGTAAGCCATATGAACACTATAAAGAAATGTTATGTCAATAGATTTAGAAAAGTATTTGAGAAAAATGAATGCCATTTCATAGTATATTAAAAACACTCAACAAACTAGAAAGAGAAAGAAATTTCCAACCTGGTTAAAAGCCATCTGTGAAAATTCTAACTAGTACCGTACTTAATGATGATGATGCTGCTGCTGCTAAGTCAGTTCAGTCGTGTCCGACTCTGTGTGACCCCATAGACACCAGCCCACCAGGCTCCTCTGTCCCTGGGATTCTCCAGGCAAGAACACTGGAGTGAGTTGCCATTTCCTTCTCCAATGCATGAAAGTGAAAAGTGAAAGTGAAGTCTCTCAGTCATGTCTGACCCTCAGTGACCCAATGGACTGCAGCCTTCCAGGCTCCTCTCTGTCCATGGGATTTTCCAGGCAGGAGTACTGGAGTGGAGTGCCATTGCCTTCTACAACTTAATGATGAGAGACTGAAAAATTTCCTGCTAAGATTAGGTATAAGAGAAGGATATCTGCTCTCATCACTTCATTTCAACTTTTTACCAGAGGTTCTAACTAGAGCAATTAGGTAAGAAAATACACTATTCAAAAACAAGGAAATGAGGGCCACAAAGATGGTTCAACAACCACGATGTGATTCACTACACTAACACAGTGAAGAATAAAAACCATGTGATCATCTCAATAGACACCAAAAAAATATTTGACAAAATTCAATGTCCTTTCATGATACAAACTCTGAACAAACTGGATACAAAGGGAACATAGCTCTCATAGCAAAGGCCGTATACAACAAGCCTACAGCTGTCATACTCAACAGTGAAAAGCTTTTCCTCTAAACTCAGGAAAATTACAAGGATGCTCACTATTGCCACTTTTATTCAATATAGTACTGGGAGTACTAGGCAGAGCAATTAAGTAAGAGAGAGAAATAAAGAACATCAAAGTCAGAAGGAAGTAAAACTGTCTCTATTTTCAAATGACATGATCTTATATACAGGAAATTTTAAGACCCCACCAGAAATGTGATAAGTAATAAGCACATTAAGTAAAATTGCAGATTAAAATCATATACAAAAATCAGTTGCATTTCTGTACACTGATAATGCTTTATCAGAAAGAGAAACAATCTCACTTACATAGCATCAGAAGGAATAACTCACCTGGGAATAAATTTAACCAAAGAGGAGAAAGACCTGTACGCTGACAACAAGACATTGATAAAAGAAATTAAAAGCCACAAATAAATGAAAAGGTATTCTGTGTTCATGAACTGAAATAATTAATATTGCAAAAATGTCCATACTACCCAAAGAGATCTGTAGATTCGATGCAATTCCTATCAGAATTCCAATGGTGCTTTTCACAGAAATAGAAAAAAACAATGCTAAAACCTGTAGGAAACACAAAAGATCTCAAATAAGCAAAGAAGTTTTAAGAAAGAAGCACAAAACTAGAGGCATCACACTTTCTGATTTCAAACCATATTACAAAGCTATACTAATCAAAATGGTATAGTATTGGCACAAAAACAGACTCATGGAACAGAACACAGACCAGAAATAAACCCATGTATATATGGTAAATCAGTTTACTACAAGTGAGCCAAGAGTATACAGTGGGGAAGTAAGTATCTTTTCAATAAATGGTTTGGAAAAACTAGACAGCCACATGCAAAAGAATGAAATTGGATGCCTCTGCTGCTGCTGCTGCTAAGTCACTTTAGTCATGTTTGACTCTGCGCGACCCCATAGACAGCAGCCCACAAGGCTCCCCTGTTCCTGGGATTCTCCAGGCAAGAACACTGGAGTGGGTTGCCATATCATACACCAAAAACAAGCATCAATTCAAAACAGAGTGAGATTTAAACATATGACTTAAAACCAGAAAACTCCTAGAAGAAAACATAGTGGGGAAGGTCCTTGACATCAGGTTGGCAATGATCTTTTGGATTTGATACCAAAAGCACAAGTGACAAAAGCAAAAATCTTAGACCTGGTGCAGTCAAATAAATAAATACTGGGGAAAAAATCTTTTTAAAAAAGCAAAGTCAATAAGTGAGATTATATCAATGTAAAAAATTTCTGCACAGCAAAAGAAACAAAATGTGAAGGCAACTTATGGAATGGGAGAAAATATGAAATCAAATATCTGATAAGGGGTAAAAATTAAAAAGTATACCAGGAATTCATACAACTCTCTAGCAAAAGAAATAAGCAGTTCAAAATGAGCAAACTTAATAGACATTTTCCCAAAGAAGACATACATATGGCCAACAGATAATCGAAAAAATTCTCAACACTGCTAATCATGCAGGAAATGCAAATCAAAACCACAATGAGATACCATTTCATACCTGTTAGAATGGCCATCATCAACAAGACAATCAATAAGAAGGCTAACCTATGGCTGATTCATGTTGATGTTAGGCAGAAACCAACACAATACTGTAAAGCAAGTCAGTCAGTTCAGTTCAGTTGCTCAGTCGTGTCCAACTCTTTGCGACCCCATGGACTGCAGCACACCAGGGCTCCCTGTCCATCATCAATTCCTAGAGTTTACTCAAACTCACGTCTATTGAGTCAGTGATGCCATCCAACCATCTCATCCTGTTGTCCCCTTCTCCTCCCACCTTGAATGTTTCCCACCATCAGGGTCTTTTCAAATAAATCAGTTCTTTGTATCAGGTGGCCAAAGTATTAGAGTTTTAGCTTTAGCATCAGTCCTTCCAATGAATATTCAGGACTAATTTCCTTTAGGATGGACTGGTTGAATCTCCTTGCAGTCCAAGGGACTCTCAAGAGTCTTCTCCAACACCACAGTTCAAAAGCATCAATTCTGCAGTGCTCAGCTTTCTTTATGGTCCAACTCTCCCATCTATACATAACTACTGAAGAAACCATAGCTTTGACCAGATGGACATTTGTTGGCAGAGTAATGTCTCTGTTTTTTAATACACTGTCTAGGTTGGTCAGAGCTTTTCTTCCAAGGAACAAGCTTCTTTTAATTTCATGGCTGTGGTCACCATCTGCAGTGGTTTTGGAGCTCAAGACAATGAAATCTGCCACTGTTTCCATTGGTTCTCCATCTACTTGCCATGAAGTGATGGGACCAGGTGCCATGATCTTCATTTTTTGAATGCTGAGTTTTAAGCCAGCCTTTTCACTTTCTTCTTTCACCCTCACCAAGGGATTCTTTAGTTCTCCTTCACTTTCTGCCATAAGGGTGGTGTCATCTGCATATTTGAGGTTATTGATATTTCTCCCAGCAATCTTGATTCCAGCTTATGATTCATCCAACCCAGCATTTTGCATGATGTACTGTGCATGTAAGTCAAATAAGCAGGGTGACAATATACAGTCTTGATGCACTCCTTTCCCAATTTGAAACCAGTCCTTTGTTCCACATCCAGTTCTAACTGCTGCTCCTTGATTTCTCAGGAGGCATGTAAGGTGGTCTGGTATTCCCATCTCTTTTACAATTTTCTAGTTTGTTGTGATCCACACAGTCTAAGGCTTTAGTGTAGTCAATGAAGCGGAAAGAGATGTTTTTCTGGAATTCTATTGTTTTTCTATGATCCAACGGATGTTGGCAATATGATCTCTGGTTCCTCTGCCTTTTCTAAATCCAGCTTCAACATGTGGAAGTTCACAGTTCATGTACTGTTGAAGCCTTGCTTGGAGCATTTTCAGCATTACTTTGCTAGCATGTGGGATGAGTGCAATTGTGTGTAGTTGAGGGCATTTACTAAGTGAAATAAGTCAGACAGAGAACAACAAATAGTATATGGTATCACTTTTTAATGTAGAATTTTAAAAAGTCAAATTCCTTGAAATGGAGAGTAGAATGCTGGTTACTAGGGGCTGTGGGGTGGGAGAAATTTGAAGATGTTGGTCAAAGAGTACAAACCTCCAGGGAGAAGATGAGTAGGTACACACACAGTGATTATAGTGCAACTTAAAAGTATTACCTGCTTGGTATTACCTACTTGAAAGTTGCCAAGATAGTAGATCTCAGCAGCAAAAGGAAATGGTAATTATGTGAAGTGATGCAGATGTTAGCTAATGTTGTGGTGGGAATCATTTTGCAGTATGTAAGTATAATCAAATCAATGTATCATGCATTTTATATGTTTATGATATTACATTCTATTATATCTCAATAAACCTAGAGGGTAATGTTCCTGGCAGGCAGAACCACTTTTGTGGCATTGTTCACACTGATGTTCACTCAGAAATTCCTGTCCTGGGAAAGGAGACACTCAAGAGGCCATTTTATTTAAAAATGCCTAAAAAGCAAGAGACAACTGGAGATAAGATTATTGGTCAAAAGTTGGAAATTAAAAGAGATCTCAGAAACCTAAAATGCTCGTCCTCACTGACGTTATAGCCCCTGTTGGGGACAAGATGCTGGTGTCACAGAAACCTTTGGAAAACATTACCATAGCCCAGAGTGATGGGATAGGATGTGCTCAGTTGCTATGTCATGTCCGACTCTTTGTGACCCCATGGACTGCAGCCCTCCAGGTTCCTCTGTCCGTGAGGATTCTCCAGGTAAGAATACTGGAGTAGGTTACCATGCACTCCTCCAGGGAACCTCCCCATCCCAGGGATCGAACCCAGGTTCTCGTATTGCAGGCAGATTCTTTACTGACTGAGCTAACCAGGGAAGCCCAAGAAAACTGGAGTGGGTAGCTTATCTCTTCTCCAGGGTATCTTTCTGGCCCAGGATCTCCTGCATTGCAGGCAGATTTTTTACCAGCTGAGCTACCAGGGAATCAGCATGGGATAGGATATGCAGTGACAATACTGCATACCCACCAGTTCACTGGTTAATGTTGCTGTCTCTTTAAGTCATCACCACTGGGCCCTCCCCTCCCTGAGCTTCTTGAGCTCTGAGTGGCACAGAGACTTCCTCGTTGTTGGGGAGGAAACCAGTCACTGCACCCACAGCCAAGGGCAGGCAGCAGATCAGGAGCTTCTTGAATCTAACATTAGAGCCTGTCACCAATTCTGCAGGAAAGGTGAGTGTAAGGGAAAGGGAGTCAGTCCGGGAGTAGGACCTGTGGGGAACTGGAAAAGTCCGTGTGAAACTGGCTAGTGAGCATGTGCATTCTAGTAAGTATGAGAAAGGGAAGCAAGACCTAGAGACAGTAACTTCGCATGTGTAGGTTAGTAAGGATGTTTTGAGTGTCAAATAGAGTAAGTTCAGAAGAAGTGGTAAGCATCACTCTCCAGCTCTTGTTGCACATGCTCCTGTTGTTGTTTAGTCATTCAGCCATGTCTAACTCTTTGCAACC
Organism: Cephalophus harveyi; assembly: GCA_006410635.1. Lineage (NCBI taxonomy): Eukaryota > Metazoa > Chordata > Mammalia > Artiodactyla > Bovidae > Cephalophus > Cephalophus harveyi. Next base: position 27,204 of record SJYT01024403.1, read on the forward strand.
CTTGGACTGTAACCAACCAGTCTCCTCTGTCCTCCACTATCTCCCAGAGTTTGCTCAAAATTCACGTCCCTTGAATCAGTGATGCTACATGATCCACATACTCTTGAAAGTAAAGTCACACAGTCATATGCGACTGTTTGTGACCCCATGGACTGTAGCCTACCAGGCTCCTCCATCCATGAAATTTTCCAGGCAGGAGTACTGGAGTGGGTTGCCATTTCCTTCTCTAGGCACATACTCTTATGTGGCACATATTCTTAAATTCTCTCTTTCTCTGTATGTGTGCACGCTCAGTCACTCATGTCCGACTCTTTATGACCCTCTAGACTGTAGCCCACGAGGCTCCTCTCTCCATGGAAATTACCAGGCAAGAATACTAGAGTGGGTTGCCATTTCCTGCTCCAGGGGATCCTCCTGACCCAGGAATCAAGCCCACATCTCTTTTGTCTCCTGCATTGGCAGCAAGATTGTTTACCACTGAGCCACCTGGGAAGCCCCTCTCCTTCCTTTGTGCCCTAGTAAATAAGAAAGGTGATTGCTAGAACTACTGCAGATACCAAAACACATTTTCAAAGTCAACAAACACCCCCCAAAAGCATATTCAGCAAAGGCAAAAGGTATTCCTGGGGACTTATAAGGAAAGCTAACCTCAGAACAAGTTACAAAGTGAAAATTCTGTAATTCTCCTAAAACCGCCATTCTCTTTAGCACTATCCACAATAGTGCAGGAAACAACTAAGGTTATGAACTTGGTCTTCACCCCTTGCCCTATAGGGACTCTTGACTATCTCCTCCCCAAGTCAAGCTGGGCTTTGTGGGCTGCTGTACCATGTTAATTTCCTCATCGCAACTGTGTACTGAAGGGGTGGGACTAGGATAACTGATTCAAAAACTCAAGTCATGGGATGAATGATTAAAAATAATTCAGCATGGAGGGGAACTTAATATTTTTAAGTACAGATATATGAAGATAAATCTAAGAAACACACATTTTTATATATTGTGAATCACCACAATGACATTTCTGCAGCCATAAAGTAAAGATTGGAGCAATATGGCAGGTGTGTTTAATATTAAGAAAAAAAACACAGACTGTGAGTAGTGTATGTGATAGCATTGCAGCTACATAAAAATGTGCATTGCACATGGACAATAACATCAAAGGAACTATAGAAAATAAAAAGTATTGCAAAAGATAAAAATGCATACATTTTTAACAGTCTCCTAAATAATTCCAAAAGATGCCAGGTTCAATGAGTATTGAACTAGCTAAATAAACCTTGACCCCTTGAAGTTTTAAAAGAAAGGACTGTACAAATTCTACTTCTTCCAATAACTGTATACCTTTGTAACCCCAGATTTTAGCTATTAAGAACCTCAGAAGAACTTTCCAAATTCCATTCCAAACTTTGCAGGAAGTTCCAAAAGGCATACCCAAGAGTTCTGCGGATTCCCTGTAGCACACTTTCTCATTTCCACCTGTGACGAGGACATCTTGCTTCAGGTAAAGTCTTCTTGGTTGTGAATCTTGTAGCTCTTTCTTCATTTCAGCTCTGCTGTCAATTAACGGAGCCTGTTGATTTCTAGACACAAAATAACTAATCACATCAAAGGATTTGCCCCTGGGACAAACTTGACTGAAAGCTTTGGGTGGTGGGGGGTACAGGAGAGATACTGCAAAAATGCAAACAGCTTTGGCTTGAGTTCTAGACAAAACTGCCTTGAGTTCTTTGAGATGGGTTATTGAGTCAGCCTCTCTCTTTGCTTTTTCCCTTGTTGTTGGAGCCAATGGGGGAGAACACAGTTGTCTGTAAGAACCAGGTGGGTGACATGAAGAGGTAGAGTTTGAAATGAACAGTAAAGCAGACAGGACTCAGGCAGAAATGTGGGGTGGGATGAAGTGTCCTAGGAGGGAGAGCACTAGGTGGGTTGGAAAAAGCGCTGAAATCTTCTGTGTCTGGAGTGGCTGACTGGTAGGGTGGGGGTGGGCGGGGATTCATTGGAATTGAGGCTCAAGAAGTAGGCTGAGGAGAGACTGTGCTCTCTTGTTCAGGTGCTCACAGGATCATGGAAACTTGATCACTGAATGTTTAATTGTATTAAATGATGTTTGAATGAGTATAATCACTTTACTTTGAGAAGCCTCAGATTCGAAATCAAGAGCATAACAAGCTGGAGGGGTGCCTCCCAGTCTCTCTAGCACACAGATCATATTTAGACCTATTTGTTTACTTATTTTTAATTGACATACAGTTGACTTAAGATATTATAGTACTTTCAAGTGTACAACAGTGACTCAGCATTTTTATAGATTATGCTTCATGTTCTTGTCTGGAGAATCCCATGGACCGAGGAACCTGGTGGGCTACAGTCCATGGGATGACAAAGAGTCGGACACGACTGAGCGACTTCAATTAATTAATCAATTATTAAAGTTAATATAAAATATTAACTATATTTTTTGTACACTACATTTTTGTATCTTTTATTTCCTGGCCACACCCTCTGGCTTCTGGGATTTAGTTCCCCAAACAGGGATCAAACCCTTGCCCTTGGCAGTGAAATTCCCAACCACTGGACTGTCAGGGAATTCCTTATCTTAATTTTATACCTAATAGTTTTTACCTCTTAATCCTTTTCTCCAATCCTGCCTCCCCCTTCAGCCCTGTCCTCATTTCAGTTCAGTTCAGTCGCTCAGTCGTGTCCGACTCTTTGCGACCCCATGAATCACAGCACGCCAGGCCTCCCTGTTCATCACCATCTCTCGGAGTTCACCCAGACTCACATCCATCGAGTCAGTGATGCCATCCAGCCATCTCATCCTCGGTCGTCCCCTTCTCCTCCTGCCCCCAACCCCTCCCAGCATCAGAGTCTTTTCCAATGAGTCAGCTCTTCGCATGAGGTGGCCAAAGTACTGGAGTTTCAGCTTTAGCATCATTCCTTCCAAAGAAATCCCAGGGTTGATCTCCTTCAGAATGGACTGGTTGGATCTCCTTGCAGTCCAAGGGACTCTCAAGAGTCTTCTCCA
>SJYT01024404.1:904-14613 GCA_006410635.1 Cephalophus harveyi
AAAAAAAAAAAAAAAAACCCGATTCTTAGGAAACAATGAAATCAGGAGAAGACATGGTTGAGAAAGAAGGAGAAGGTGGTATAGCTTCATGAATTCAATGGATATGATTTCAGGCAGACCCTAGGTGATGGAGAAGGACAGACAGGCCTTGTGTGCTGCAGTCCAAGGGATAACAGAGAGTCAGACATGGCTTGGACTGAACAACAACTAGATTTCAGTAAATAAAATGAATCTTCTGGGATCATGGTGGGGTCTCATAATGTTAGAGTAAAAGGAGGCACAGTTCACTTTCTCCCACACAAATCCGTCAAAGGATCAACTGCACATGGAACACCTTCCAAAATAAATTTGAATGATATTGATTGGACCTAGAAACCAAGAAAGGAAAATTCATCTCTTAAAAAGGAGGTAAGCCACAATAAGAGACATAAGGGAAGAAAAGTTTTTAGGTATCGAGACCCATCCCCCATTGGAGAGGGAATCATAAAGGAGGAAAATTAACACAAGATAGGAAATCCTCTCTCATATGTGTCAGTGGAAAAAAAAAAATGAACCAGGGGGAAAAGATAAAAAGCAACAGATTATGTCAATATATGCAATTACTAGCCAAGAAGTGGCTCAGAGGCTTCTGTCCACTGTCACACATGAGGCCTGGGAGGGAGACTTGTGATATATCAAACACACTATGGTGAGAACCAGGATTTAATGCCCTGAGGACAATCTGATGGAGCTAAGGTGAGAAAGAAACATAAACCATGAGAACTCTAGAGACAGTCATTTTAGAAACGACCTTTCCTACAGGAAGGCTCTAAGGCCACATAGTGAACCATGGAACACTCACAGAACAGAAGACTGTGCACTAGAAAATACCAAAAGAGACCAAGGTACATGGAGGTAGAGAGGAATGTGTATGACTGCCAGAGGCAGAAGGAAATAGGTTACTGGTATCTTGGTCCAGAGACATCCCCTACCAAGCCTAAGCTGGTTGGCAGTTGCTAATGATGAATTCCTGTGTTCATGGACAGTTCATATAGGCCAGGATCATGACAGCCTGGGGTCAGCTACCATAAGGAGACACATGGCACACCTGAGACTGTGCTATCTGGCTCAAGTAGTAAACTGTGTGGTTGAGACCAGAGAGCTGCATAAGAGGCATGGCCCACCTGGGACTCTGCCTTGCCCTCCAACCAGCCACCTGAGATTTTGGATTGTGAAGAGCAAAAAGGACAGAGCCAATCCTGGCCAGTGCCCTTGCTGAGCATCTAAGTGCCTGCCTGGCAGGGAAGTGCATGAAACACAGGGCCCACTTGGGGCAGTGCCCTCATGTATCAACCGGGAGGCTGAGCAGTGTGGACCCAGGAAGGACATGTCACGTTTGTCACTGGCAAGCCCAAGGCGATCAGTCCACCTCAAGCACCCCCACATATCCCAGAGGTATTTGTTTTCAGTGTCCCAACTCACCGCCAAAATACTGAGCCAGTGAGTTCAAATAAGAGGCTACTACACCCTCGTTTCATGTTGAAAACCAGATATGGAGAGGCTTTCAAATAAAATAAGGAAATATAAACAAATAAGCATAAACCATCCCAGAAGTGACAGGTTTAACAGAATAAATCTTCAATTAATGCCGAGACTGTTTGACTGAGGGACAATAGTAGAATTTGACAATAAGTACAAGCTTCAACTAGGGACTATCTGATACTGTAGTATCAGATAATATCAAAAAGCAACCTTTTTTTTTTTTAAAAAAGCACAGAGCCAATCGTGGCCAGTGCCCTTGCTGAGCATCTAAGTGCCTGCCTGGCAGGGAAGTGCATGAAACACAGAGCCCACTTGGGACAGTGCCCTCATGTATCAACCAGGAGGCTGAGCAGGGTGGACCCAGGAAGGACATGTCACGTTTGTTACTGGCAAGCCCAAGGTGATCAGTCCACCTCGAGCACCCCCACATATCCCAGAGGTATTTGTTTTCAGTGTCTTACCTCACCACCAAAATACTGAGCAAGTGAGTTTGAATAAGAGGCTACTACACCCTCATTTCATGTTGAAAACAAGATATGGAGAGGCTTTCAAATAAAAGAAGAAAATATAAACAAATAGGCATAAACCATCTCAGAAGTGTCAGGTTTAACAGAATAAATCTTCAATTAATGCCGAGATTGTTTGACTGAGGGACAATAGTAGAATTTGACAATAAGTACAAGCTTCAACTAGGGACTATCTGATACCGTAGTATCAGATAATATCAAAAAGCAACCTTTTTTTTTTTTTTAATCTTGTCTATTTCTATATGATTTCTTTATCTTTTAACAATGTTAGTCCTTTTTACTACCATAAACTTTTATTTCTATTAACTATTATTACCTTTCAAATAAAAACACATACATCTATTCTTTAAACACTTCTTATATATATAAAAGAATGAATTTGGCCTTTGTTTTCTTTTTCTTTCTTTCTTTCTTTTTTTTCACTATTTAAGCAAGTCTAATTTTTATTCTTGGTTCTTAACTTTTGCTTTGCAAAAATTGTTATCAATGTTGTAACTTTAGGATCTGATTTCACTTATGAGGGCATCAGATTGCAGACACACTGAAACCATAATCTCAGAAAACTAGTCAATCTTGCCACATGGACTGCAGCTTTGTCTAACTCAATGAAACTAAGCTATGCCATATGCTGCCACCTATGATAGGCAGGTCATGATGGAGAGGTCTGACAGGATGTGGTCCATGGAGAAGGGAATGGTAAACCACTTCAGTATTCTTGCCTTGAGAATCCCATGAACAGTATGAAAAGGTAAAATAATAGGATACTGAAAGAGGAACTCCCCGGGATGGTTGGTGTCCAATATGCTACTGGAGATCAGTGGAGATGTAACTCCAGAAAGAAAAAAGGGATGAAGACAAAGCAAAAACAATACACAGCTGTGGATGTGGCTGGTGATAGAGACAAGGTCTGATGCTGTAAATAGCAATACTACATAGGAACCTGGAATGTCAGGTCCATGAATCAAGGTAAATTGGAAGTGGTCAAAAACAGGAGATGGTAAAAGTGAAGGTCAACATTCTAGGTGTCAGTGAACTAAAATGGACTGGAAAGGGGGAGTTTCATTCAAGTGACCATTATATCTAATACTGTGGACAGGAATCCCTTAGGTGAATTGGAGTAGCTATCATGGTCAACAAGAGTCTTAAATGCAGTCCTTGGATGCAATCTCAAAAATGAAAGAATGATCTCTGTTCGTTTCCAAGGCAAACCATTCAATATCACAGTAATCCAAGCCTTTGCCACAACCAGAAATGCTGAAGAAGCTGAAGTATAACGGTTCTATGGAGACCTTTTAGAACTAATGCCTAAAATATATATATCCTTTTCATTATAGGGGACTGGACTGCAAAAGTAGGAAGTCAAGAAACACTTGGAGTAACAGGCAAATTTGGCCTTGGAGTACTGAATGAAGTAGGACAAAGGCTAATAAAGTTTTTCCAAGAGAATGCACTGGTCATAGAAAACACCCTCTTCCAACAACACAAGAGAAGACTCTACACATGGGCATCAGTAGATGGTCCAGACCAAAATCAGATGAATTCTCTCTTTGCAGCCAAGGATGGAGAAACTCTATACAGTCAGCAAAAACAAGACCGGGAGCTGACTTTGGCTCAAATCATGAACTCTTTTTTTTTTTTTTTTTGCCAAATTCCAGCCTTCTCCATCCACAGGATTCTTCAGGCAAGAATACTGGAGTGGGTTACCATTTCCTTCTCCAGGGGATCTTCCCAACCCAGGAATTGAACCTGGGTCCCCCGCATTAAAGGCAGACGCTTTAACCTCTGAGCCACCAGGGAAGCCCACCATTCAGGTATAACCTAAGTCAAATCCCTTATCATTATACAGTGAAACATAAATTTAAGGGACTAGCTCTGATAGACAAAGTGCCTGATGAATAATGGAAGGAGATTCATGACATTGTACAGGAGACAGGGTCTAAGACCATCCCTCCAAAATGAAATGAAAAAAAAGCAAAATGGCTGTCTGAGGGGGCCTTACAAATAGCTATAAAAAAAAAAAAAAAAAGAAGCAAAAAGCAAAGAAGAAATTAAAAAAAAATATGTATTTGAATGCAGAGATTCAAAATAAAAGCAAAGAGAGATAAGAAAGCCTTCCTCAGTGATCAATTCAAAAAAATAGAAGAAAACAACACAATGGGAAAGACTAGGGCTCTCTTCAAGAAAGTAAGAGATACCAAGAAAATATTTCATGCAAAGATGTGTTCAATAAAGGGCAAAAATGGTATGGATCAAACAGAAGCAGGAGATATTATGAAGAGGTGGCAAGAATACACAGGAGAATTGTACAAAAAAGGGTTTCAAGACCCAGATAAGCACTATGGTGTGATCACTCACCTACAGCCAAGCATCCTGGAATGTGAAATCAAGTGGGCCTTAGAAAGCATCGCTACAAACAAAACTAGTGGAGGTGGTAGAACTCCAGTTGAACTATCTCAAATGCTGAACGATGATGCTGTGAAATCTGGGTTATAGGAGGTCTGTAACTAAAATAAAAGAATTAAATTATTTAATTTCTTTATAAACCAAGGTAAAACTGACAAAGCTAAATTATAAAAATGTATTCCTTTCATGGAACCAATTAGATAACATCAAATAAAATACCTCCGTTAGTAGTTTTAACAGGTAACATGTTAGAAAGAATATACTCAACTAAAAATATGTTGTATATATACAGTTCAGTTCAGTTCAGTCGCTCAGTCGTGTCAGACTCTTTGCGACCCCATGAATCGCAGCACGCCAGGCCTCTCTGTTCATTACCATCTCTCGGAGTTCACTCAGACTCACGTCCATCGAGTCAGTGATGCCATCCAGCCATCTCATCCTCGGTCATCCCCTTCTCCTCCTGCCCCCAATCCCCCCCAGGATAGAGTCTTTTCCAATGAGTCAACTCTTCACATGAGGTGGCCAAAGTACTTGCAGTTTCAGCTTTAGCATCATTTCTTCCAAATAAATCCCAGGGTTGATCTCCTTCAGAATGAACCGGTTGGATCTCCTTGCATTCCAAGGGACTCTCAAGAGTCTTCTCCAACACCACAGTTCAAAAGCATCAATTCTTTGGCGCTCAGCCTTCTTCACAGTCCAACTCTCACATCCATTCATGACCACAGGAAAAAACATAGCCTTGACTAGACGGACCTTAGTAGGCAAAGTAATGTCTCTGCTTTTGAAAATGCTATCTAGGTTGCACATAACTTTTCTTCACAGGAGTAAGCGTCTTCTAATTTCATGGCTGCAGTCACCATCAGCAGTGATTTTGGAGCCCCAAAAAAATAAAGTCTGACACTGTTTCCACTGTTTCCCCATCTATTTCCCATGAAGTGATGGGACCAGATGCAGAGACCTAAATAATAGTAAGAAGAAATAAAACCTTCCTCAGTTATCATTGCAAAAAAAATAGAGTAAATAAATAGAATGGGAAAGCCTAGAGATCTCTTCAAGAAAATCGGGGATACCAAGGGAAATTTTCATACAAAGAGGGGCACAATAAAGGAGATAAATGGTACAGACATAACAGAAGCAGAAGCTATTAAGAAGAGGTGGCAAGAAAACACAGATGAATTGTGCACAAAATATCTTCATGACCCAGTTAAGCACGATGATTCGATCACTCACCTAGAGCCAAACGTCCTGGAATGAGAAGTCAAGTGGGACTTAGGAAGTATAACTACCAACAAAGCTCGTGGAGGTGATGAAATTCAGTTGAGCTATTTCAAATTCTAAAAGATGATGCTGTGAATGTGCTGCCCTCCACATACCAACAGATTTAAAAGACAGCTGTGGCCAGATGACTGGAAACAGTCAGTTTTCATTCCAACTGCAAAAACAGGTAATCAAAAGAATGCACAAACTACTGCTTAACTGCACACATCTCACACACTCGCAAAGTACTGCTCAAAATTCCCCAAGCCAGGCTTCAACAGGATATGAACCATGAGCTTCCAGATGTTGAAGTTCGATTTAGAAAGGGCAGAGGAATCTGAGATCAAACTGCCAACACCAACTGGATCTCAAAAAAGCAAGAGAACACCAGGAAAGCATCTACTCCTATTTGACTATGCCAAAGATTTTGATTGTGTAGATCACAACAAAACGTGGAAAATTCTTCAAAACAAGAGACTACAATGCTCCTGAGAAATCTGTATGCAGGTCAGGAATCAACAGCCAGAAAAGGACATGCAACAACAGACTGGTTCTGAGTTGGGAAAGGAGTATGTTAAGGCTGTATATTGTCACCCTCTTTATTGAACTTACTTGTAGAGTTCATCATACAAAATGCCACACTGGATGAAACAGGGTTTGCAATCAAGGTTGCTGACAGAAATATCAGTAACCTCAGATACACAGACAACACAATTCATATGGCAGAACATGAAAAGAACTACAGAGCCTCTTGAGGAAAGTGAAAAAGGAGGGTCAAAAATGTGACTGAAAGCTCAACATTCAAATGAGAATCATGGCATCTGGTCCCCCCACCACTTCATGGCATAAATATAGGGAAACAATGAGAAACTACTGGGGGGAGGGTCCCAAATCACTCCAGATGATGACTTTGGTCATGAAATTTAAATATGCTTTCTCCTTAGAAGGAAAGTTATGACCAGGCTAGACAGCTAGGCAGGCAAAGGTCAGTCTAGTCAAAGCTATGTACAGAGGTGGGAATTAGATTATAAAGAAAATTGACCTTCAAAGGATTGATGCCATTGAAATGTGGTGTTGGAGAACACTCTTGAGAGTCCCTTGGATTGCAAGGAGATGAAAGGAGTAAATTCTAAAAGAAATCAGTCCTGAATATTGATTGGAAGGGCTGATGCTGAAACTGGAACTTGAATATTTTGGCCACCTAATGTGAAGAACTGACTCATTGGTATAGAGCCTAAAGCTGAGAAAGATGGAAAACTGAAGGAGAGGGCAAGGACAGAAGATGAAATGTTTGGATGGCATCACTGACTCGATGGGTTGGGATTGAGCAGGCTCTATGAGTTGGTGATGGAAACAGAAGCCTGGCATGCTGTAATCCATGGTGTCAGAAAGAATCAGATAGGACTGAGTGACTTAACAGAACTCATCTTAAGTACTTAAGTTCTCAGCTAAAGGAAAGTGGTATACAACTCTCTCACCTATCAGCTGATAATTCTCACATTTCCTAATGCTCCCAAAGAGTTTTCACTGTTTCCTCAGATATTAAGTCAGGATGAACTTTTTTATAATTATTATTATCTGGGTAAATATCCCCTAGGAAATAATTGAAGGGGCATAATTTAGAGAAAGTGGTAGAATAAAGTAAGTACGTCAGGAAGGCAGCATGACCTTGTCAAAAATATACAGTACTCTCCTTTAACCATTCCCACTGATTTCCTTCTAAATCTGGAGGATAAGACCTGACCAGTCCTGAGGACTGGTGTTTGCAAGGGGAAGTGATCAACACATTGCTGCTTATTGCTTTAGGGATGACGCAAAGCAAGCACATCATGGTAATCACACCTCTGTTAACCTCCCCTAGCCAAGACAATAGTCTGAAGTAGCCATTGGAGAGCTTAGAGGATCAAAAGATCTCTCACAAATGGTTGGAGCCACTTGGACCTTTCCCACATCGAGTTAGCCAGGTGTGATGAGGTCACCTTTTCCATGATAAAAGTTCTCAATATTGGTCACCAGTCTTAGTTTTAGTTCTCTGGATTTGTAAGAACCCCACAAGGCCAAGATTCTTGCTTTCAAATTATATATATGATTAAAAAAAAAAAAAAAAAACAGACGACAAAGAAGAAAATACTACCCAAACTAAAGGGCCATTAGAGCTCAAAGCACAGCTCCAGGCAATTTCATTGTTAATACCTGCAGCCCTTCAAAGGACATGTCCCAGTTAAAGATAAAGAGTATAGGTTGTAAGTCCTCTACCAACTTGAGAAATTGTGCTGACAAGATCTCTGAATCTTCCATCTTAGCCAAGCCTAAAAAACAGAATGTGTCCATATCAGGCCCAATGCACATTCAACAGGGAATATTTGGAGGTAAGAGTTCCAGGTATAAGACACTATAGATAAGGCATATACTGAAATGAAATAATAAAAAAACTATTTTGTGTCAGTTTCAGACCGAAAATGTGCATCTCCCAGATGACCAAGTTGATAGGATTCAAGTCACTAATAATATTCAACGTAGCCACATGTCAGTGCAGATTCCCACTAGGTAACACCAGAAGTTTCTGTGCAGGCTTGTCTGCAGCCTCTGCTTTCCACTCCTTAATTGTGTTCATTCAATCAGCAAATGGTTTGAAATATAGGCAATAGGTAGGTACCCGAGGTAGATGATGAAGACTGCAAGAACAAAGATTCTTTCCAGGGCAAGGGGCGCCCAATGCCACTGGTTGGTGATAAGATGGAGGAAGTTGGAGAGGAGAATGAATGGCAGATTTCAGAGCTAACATCTGGCATTTTGTGGTGGTGGCAGCTGCTCCAGACCTGGCTGCAGGCCTTGAGGAGATATTTCCAAATGTAATAAATTAATGTGGTCTCTGTCCTCAATGAGCTTTGCAATCTTAAAGCCTCATCCTATGATACCATACAAAGTACAGTGCCAGAGTTTAGAAATTCAGGAGATAATAATTTAGGGGAGGATGTGTGAGACTTGCAGGAAACATGTTTCTAAGACGTAGCATAATTACTAGGGCTCAAACCAGGACTCACTTGTGTGCATGTTGAATGTTCTCTTCAGTGTATTCCAATTGTGAGATGATATAACCTCATATCTGGGATTTCATTTTCTTGGTGAGTACTTCTGCACTTATATATATATATATATATATATATATATATAAGCAGATAGCACTAGCTTGGAAATCACATCTTTTTATGCGGACTTTTCTATCAATTTCCAAACTCTACAAATTGTGCTAGGTAACTTCCTGTAGTGCTAAATATGGCCAACATTATAGTATCTCCTTCTGCCATACCAGGGGCATTACAGTCAGTGTAAAGGCAGATAGTATACAAAAGCACATTTACAACTCCTGATTCTTTGCTAATTTTCTATTCAGTTGATGTATCTATAGGTGTGTGTGGATCATTAAAGCCCCCCTTTATAATTATGTTACTGTTAATTTCCCCTTTCCTATTTCCTTGCATTTGCCTTACATACTGAGGTGCTCCTAAATGGCACAATGGGCTAGTTACACCTAATTGTTATACATAGGCATGATGCTTTTGAACTGCGGTTTTGGAGAAGACTCTTGAGAGTCCCTTGGACTGCAGGGAGATCCAACCAGTCCATTCTGAAGGAGATCAACCCTGGGATTTCTTTGGAAGGAATGATGCTAAAGCTGAAACTCCAGGACTTTGGCCACTTCATGCGAAGAGTTGGCTCATTGAAAAAGACTCTGATGCTGGGAGGGATTGGGGGCAGGAGGAGAAGGGGACGACCGAGGATGACATGGCTGGATGGCATCATGGACTCGATGGACGCGAGTCTGAGTGATGAACTCCGAGAGATGGTGATGAACAGGGAGGCCTGGCATGCTGCGATTCATGGGGTCACAAAGAGTCGGACACAACTGAGTGACTGAAGTGAACTGAACTGAACACATTATTAATGGGATCATCTTTTCTCCAGTGCACACAGAACATCCTCCAGGATAGTGGAATCCTGTCCCATTATGTTACCCTTGGTAAATTTAAAAAAAATAAAAAATGAAAAGAAAAAGAAAGAATTTCAACCATCTTATTCAATCAAATTGAAGTAAGATTAGGTGTCAACTGCAGAGGAAAACAAAATAAAAAATCCAAAGATATGGAGGCTAAATCACACACATCTAATAACCAACAGATCACAAAATAAATAAAAATGGAAATAAAATTTAAACACAAAAAAATGAAAATAAAATTATGATAATTCAAAAGCTTTGGATTCAGTAACTAGTAGTGTTAAGAAGGAGATGCATAGCATATAAACCTGCCTCAAGGAAGAAGAGGAACATCAAAGAAACAGCCTACATCTACATCTAAAGCGAACGCAAAAAGCAGAAAGAAAAATAGAACCCCAAAGTTAGTAGAATGAAAAAGTCATAAAAATCAGAGCAAAAATAAGTGAAAAAGAAACAAAGGTGGCTATGGCAAAACTTGATGAAATGAATATCTGATTCTTAAAAAAAAAACATAAATCAAAAATAAAGCATCAGCCAGAGTTGTCAAGAAAAAAAAAAAAAAAACCGGGGTGGGGTGTGGAAAGGTGTGGTGGAGAAGAATCAAAATAATAAAATTAGAAATGAAAATGGAGAAATCACAACAGACAACAGAGAAATACAAAAGGCCATACGAGATTACTGTGAGCAATTATATGTCACTAAAATGGACAACGTTGAAGAAATGAAAAAAACAAACAAACAAAAAAAAAACCTTCAACAATCAAAAGACTATGACCAGATGATTTCAGGGATGAATCTTTTTTTTTTTTTTTTCTTAATAATTTACCAAAAAAAGTTTTATGGAAGAACAAACACTTACTCAACTGAAACCTTCAGTAAAATTGGAGAGAATGGTAAGCTCCTCAACTCAATATATGAGGCCACCATCACCCTAACAGAAACCAGACAGAGACGCAACAAAGAAAGCAAATTATAGGCCAATATCACTAAATATATTCTTAAACATAGATGCAGAAATTTTCCTGCAACTTCAAGCAAATAGAATCCAACAACATATTGCAAAAGTCATACATCATTACCTTATAAGCATGTTGGCTTCATCCCAGGGATGCAAGGATTATTTAATATTTACAAAATAATCAATCAGTTTGATGAACAATATTAAACTGAAAGATTAAAAACATATGATTATCATGATAGGTGCAGAGAAAGCCTTTAACAATATTCAACACATCCTTATGATAATTCTTTAGAAGGCAGGTATAAAAGGAATAGAACTAAATACAGTAAAAGCCATATATGAGAAAACCACAGCAAAGAGTATCTTCAATGGTGAAAAAATTAAGCCCATTTCCTCTAAAATCAGGACCAAGAAAAGGCTGCCCATTCTCACCGCAACTATTCAACATTGACTTGGAAGTCCTAGCCACAGCAGTCAGAGAAGAAAATGAAATAAAAAGAAATCCAGGTTGGTTAAAAAAAAAAGAAAAGAAAAGAAACCCTCACTGTTTGCAGATAACATGATCCTCTACATAGAAAACCCTAAATACATCATGAGAATATTACTAGAGTTAATTGATGAATATGATAATTTGTGGGATGCAAATTATAACACAGAAGCCCTTGTATTACTATACATGAACAATAAGTAAACAGAAAGATAAAATAAGCAAAAAATCCTTTTCACCATTGTGGTGGAAAGAATACAATACTTAGGGGTTAATATGAAAAAAAAAAAAAAAAAGAAATATATGTATATATATAGAAAACTACAAAACAATGATGACAGAAATGAAAGATGAGATAAACAGATGGGCAATTACACCAGGCTGAAGACTTGCAGAAACAATATATTGAAAATAAGTATACAAAGCAGGCTGTAGGTTCAAGGCAACTCTTATCAAGATACTAATGGTATCCTTCAGAACACTAAAACAATACTTTTATATATGTATACTTTCACCGTAAGCATAGAAACGCAAGGAAACCTCTAATAGCAAAAGCAATCTTGAGAAAGAAGAATGGAAATGTCAGAATCAACCTGCCTGACTTCAGAATATGCTACAAAACTACAGTCCTGACGTAGCACAAAGACAGAAATCTAGATCGGAACAAAATAGAAAGCCTGGAGATAAATGCACACACCTATGGACATCTTGATTTTGACAAAGGAGGCAATATACAATGGAGAAAAGACAATCTCATTAGCAAGTGATTCTGGGAAAAAATGATCAACCAGCTGTAAAAGAACGAAACCACAACCCTTTCTAATATCATATGCAAAACTAAATTCAAAATGGATTAAATGTTTCCCAGACAGGAATTTTGCTTTCTTGCATTTCTTTTTCTTAGGGGTGGTCTTGATTCTTGTCTGATGTACAATGTCATGAATCTCCATCCATAGTTCATCAGGCATGCAGCTTATCTGATCTAGTCCCTTAAATCTTGGCTTGGGTATCAGGACTCTGCAGAGGATAGCTTCGGTTGATCCTCTCACTGCTGTTGGCCCCACAGTGTTAGAGGGACAGGTTAGGCTGGGTGTTCTCACCTGGAGACTGGAAGGAAATAGAACCACTTTGAAAAGTCCTCTGTACAGTAAATGGCAGACATCAATTTGTGTGGCACTGGTGAGTTATGGCACTTAGCACAATGCTGTCCCTTTGTATCTCCATAATTGGTGAGGTTTCATCTGTAAATTTCTCTCCATAGAGAGAATTCCATTTTTAAATATGGAATTCTCTGAATGTCACATACTAACACGTAGGCAATTTTGCTATAAGAAACATATAAGTCAATATTTCACATATGAATACATGCATACAATTTTCCTCTCGGAAATATGAAATTCTCCATATTTCACCTGGGAAAATGACAGCAAAATCTTCCCAAAACAAAATTGGAATATTCTATATTTCATAGAAAAATCTGTGTGCAGGTTTCCCCACTTGAAATTAGGAATTTTTTGTTTTACACATGTGAAAAACTAGGTGCTATCTTTTCTCGATCTGTTGTGGAATTTTGCTTGTTTCCCTTATGAACACCTGGCTATTGATGTTAGCACAGAAAAGATGGAATTTTTAGCTTTTCACTTATGTAACTCAGGGCAATGTTTTTCTCTATGAAATATGGAATACATTATCTTTAACATATGAAAATCTCAACAGAGTTTACCCATCAAATATCGAATTTTCTAGGTATAATTCAGGAAATGTGGATCATGATTTCCCTACATGAAATATTCACTTCTCTATATTTCAAAAGTGAAAATCCCAGCATAAATTTTGCTAAAAGAAATATGGATTTCTCTATTTTTGGCCTTTTAAACTCTAGGCACTCCAGGATAGATCATATCCTGGACTATAAATCTAGATTGGTAAATTAAAAAAAAATGAATTTATTCCAAGTATCATTTCTGACCACAGTGCAGTAAGATTAGATATCAATTTCAGGAAGAAAAAAAAAATCTAAAATCACAACATTTGTAGACTGAACAACAAACTTCTGTATAACCAACAAATCATAGGAGAGTTTAAAAACGAAATCAACGAANAAAAAAATGAATTTATTCCAAGTATCATTTCTGACCACAGTGCAGTAAGATTAGATATCAATTTCAGGAAGAAAAAAAAAATCTAAAATCACAACATTTGTAGACTGAACAACAAACTTCTGTATAACCAACAAATCATAGGAGAGTTTAAAAACGAAATCAACGAATGAAAATGAAAACACAATAACCCAAAACCTATGGAACACTGTAAAAGCAGTGCTAAGCAGGAGGAACACAGCAATACAGGCTTACCTCAAGAAACAAGAAATAAGTTAAATAAATCAATTAATTGTATACATAAAGCAACTAGGAAAGGAAGAAATTAAGAACTCTAGGGTAAGTAAAATGAAATGTTGTAAAAATCAAGACAAAAAAAAATTCAAAAGAAATAAATAGACCATAGCAAAAATTTTAACAAAGCTAAAAGCTTGCTCTTTGAGCAGATAAATTTTCT
>SJYT01024411.1:0-55416 GCA_006410635.1 Cephalophus harveyi
ACCCTGCTTATTTAACTTATATGCGGAGCACATCATGAGAAACGCTGGGCTGGAAGAAGCACAAGCTGGAATCAAGATTGCCAGGAGAAATATCAATAACCTCAGATATGCAGATGACACCACCCTTAAGGCAGAAAGTGAAGAGGAGCTAAAAAGCCTCTTGATGAAAGTGAAAGAGGAGAGTAAAAAAGTTGGCTTAAAGCTCAACATTCAGAAAACGAAGATTATGGCATCTGGTCCCATCACTTCATGGGAAATAGTTGGGGAAACAGTGGAAACAGTGTCAGACTTTATTTTTGGGGGCTTCAAAATGACTGCAGGTAGTGATTGCAGCCATGAAATTAAAAGAGGCTTACTTCTTGGAAGGAAGGTTATGACCAACCTGGATGGCATATTGAAAAGCAGAGATATTACTTTGCCAACAAAGGTCCGTCTAGTCAAGGCTATGGTTTTTCCAGTAGTCATGTATGGATGTGAGAGTTGGACTCTGAAGAAAGCTGAGTGTCGAAGAATTGATGCTTTTGAACTGTGGTGTTGGAGAAGACTCTTGAGAGTTCCTTGGACTGCAAGGAGATTCAACCAGGTCATTCTGAAGGAGATCAACCCTGGGATTTCTTTGGAAGGAATGATGCTAAAGCTGAAACTCCAATACTTTGGCCACCTCATGTGAAGAGTTGACTCATTGGAAAAGACCCTGATGCTGGGAGGGCTTGGGGGCAGGAGAAGAAGGGGACGACAGGGGATGAGATGGCTGGATGGCGTCACCGACTCGATGGACATGAGTTTGAGTGAACTCCGGGAGTTGGTGATGGACAGGGATGCCTGGCGTGCTGTGATTCATTGGGTTGCAAATTGTCAGACATGACTGAGTGACTGAACTGAACTGAAACAGAGATGAAAAGGCGAAGGAAGGTGTAGCTAAAGTCTTCATGCATCGAGTGCTATGCTGTGTCAACAAGAAATTATATGTGTCATGCAATGAACCTGACGGAGGGGTAAATGGAAGTTTCATTTAAGGGGGCAGGGGACTTGGGTAAATTCTATCACTCTTCCTTAGAACATGGCAATGCAAAGACCTTGGTACCAGTATTTCTATTACCATTATTCATAGTAATAGTATTACTGTATTGACATTAAAGTTTGCTTAGCACTTTACAGCATAAGAAGGGAGATTTACATGTTTTATCTCATTTAATCTTCCTAATAAACCGTGAGACCACCTTTATCGTGCTTTGCCATTTTACATACGGGGCCACAGAAGTTCTGAAAAGCTAAAAATTACTGAATCACAGTCGGTAAATGGCAAAGATGGGATTCGAAACCAAGTCCTCTGGCTCTGAATCTCCACACCATGTTTTCCCACAGCTGTACTGCTCATACAAGAAAGCTAC
Organism: Cephalophus harveyi; assembly: GCA_006410635.1. NCBI lineage: Eukaryota > Metazoa > Chordata > Mammalia > Artiodactyla > Bovidae > Cephalophus > Cephalophus harveyi. The sequence goes on from SJYT01024411.1 coordinate 1,392, forward strand.
AAGAATGAACATTGTTTGGAGCCCCAGCTCAAGTTGAGATTGTTATATGAATCATGTAATGTAAACTTATCACAAAATAATTTCCTTCTTCTGGTTTAGTGTGGATTTCTTTTGTGCCACAATAAAATGTCCACAAAGAACTTAGCACCAATAGTTTTTTTCCTTAGAGATGGTCATTTATTTCTGCTCTCTGGCAGGCTAGCCACTGTGGAGAGTGAGCCTTTGGGCATTTCCCAGTGTGTGGCACACAGCACATATGCCTCGTATTCCGGTGAATTACACTCACTTGGGAGCCAAAACAAATGTCAGACACACTTCTGTAATCTACACTTGCAATTTCTCTGAATTTCCTTGGAAACACTGCCCTATTTGGGTGTTGTTTCTGAGATAGGTTATGGGATATGGTTGTCATTTTCAAATGAAGATTTGAAAAGAAAAAAGCCCAATTCGTATCCTGCCACGGAAAACCATTTAAACCCATCTCCATGAAATTCATGTTAAAATTTAAGAGCATAACTGTACTAACTCAGAGAAAATAGACAGGAAAGTCTTTTGCAAAGCATAGCTTTATGCAAATATGGGAGGATGTTACAATTATTAAAACTTACACAGAGGTAAATCTTCACAATCTATCTTTGCTGCAGCAAAAATCATTAATGCTGAATAATTAATCATCCAAAGAAGACAAAGTTAAATCAATGATAAATGGCTCTAAAAGCAGAAAAAAATTTTCCGTCAAAATTCTAAATTGGAGGGATGAAATAGATACAGTAATATAAACTGGAACAGAAAAAAAAAATTCATTTCATTATTTGATGGAGATTCAATACCTTTTGAAGCGCTGGGGCTTCCCAGGTGGCTCAGACAGTAAGGTAAATGATCTGCCTGCCAATGCAGGAGAGGTGGGTTCTACCCCTACGTCAGGAAGACCCCTTGGAGAAGGAAATGGCAACCCACTCCAGTATTCTTGCCTGAAAAATCCCATGGACAGAGGAGCCTGGTGGGCTACAATCCATGGGGTCGCAGAGTCAGACACAACTGAGCGACTGAGCACACCATTGAAGGGCTGCTATATGTCAAGTACTTTTAAGGTATTTTTCACACTTGATCTCTCAATCACTTCTCCCAATAAATCTATGAGATGGGCTTTAAGAAAAAAATTTTTTAATCTAGGTTTTGGCAGAGTCATGGTGCAGCCTGTGGGATACAGGATCTTGGTTCCCAAACCAGGGTTCAAACTTGCACCGCTTGCAATAGAAGCTCAGTGCCTTAACCTCTAGACCACTAGGAAGTCCCTTGGAGCTCATATTTTAAGGCTTCTTTTTCAAGGTCCCATAAATAGAAAAGCACCAGAATCTGATTCTAAGTCAAATGTCTGTCACAATGACATGCCACTTTCTGAACAAATTAAGCAGATTTAACCATTGTCTTTCTAATTCTGGCAAGAACTGCTTCAGAACTGATTAACCTTATATGTGTTTATGTGTGCAGGGAACTATGAGCTGGAGAGGCTGATCTTTTCACAACATTTACCAGTCTCCATAGAAGGTTGGAGTGTGGGTCTTCCTGGCCATTCAGTAGTGATGCAACCAATGGCCAGGGTTTTGTGTCCCAGGGAGACAGCCTCTCTGCACTTCCCATTTCAAGGCTGTACCACCTTTCCATCTGAGATTTCTGAGGAATCTGCTTTCTTGTGTTGGGGCTTAAAGATTACAATTCACGCTCAGGTTTCTTATAAATTAAGGCAGAGAGTTGCAGAAATATCATCTGAAGATATCTGCTTTTCTTTCATGTATACATACACACTCTCACACAGAGTCTAATCTGGCCATATATGGATAGAAAAACTAATGTTCCTGGCTTTCCTCTCAGGAATAAGATAAGGTTTAACCCCAAATATGGAGGCCAGAGGATTACCCAGAACACCCAGTGGAGAAGATAAGACTTGAACCCCCTAGATGCAGAGATCTGCATTGTGGAACTGACCCTGAGAAAGGGATTTGCAGATCAGTCATACACAGTGGCTGGTAGAATCAGGATTAAAGGGCCTCAATTTCTCATTTCTCCCTCAGAGCTCTGATAACTTCAGACCCTGGGAATCAACGTTCCATATGCTGGAAAAACAGACGAGACCACACAGACTTTCTGTTGTTATTGTTATATTGTTGTCAAGCTATTTTATCTTTAATCTCCAAAGTATAAGGAGCATCAGAGCATCATTTGAAGTTAAATAAAATTATGCAAGTGTAGGAAATTACCTGTATTAGTCAATAAAAAAATATTAAACATTAACTCCAGAGATGATACTATGCTAGGCACTAAATGGGGGGAAAAGGAAGAAACAAATCATAATCTTTAGGGTTTTAAAAGAGTAGCATATATATTTTCCATTTAATGGGGAGCTGCAACGTTCTGGGCACTGTATTAAGGGCTTTATAAGCACTCTGTCTTCACAGCAAGATTAGGAGGCAGATAGTGTCCTATTCTGCAGAATAGGAAACAGACTCAAAGATTAAGCAGGTTGATTGTTCAAGGTCATAGCCAGCTAATGATGGGGTGGAGACTAGAACTCTGGTTTAAAGTCCTCTGAAGGCTCTGTCCAGCATGTCATACTGTCTTCCAACCTATATGGAGAGACTGATGTCTCCAGAAAGGACTGTGATGAAATAAAATAGATTTTCAAAAAAGATAGATTTCTTTTTTGAAAAGAAAAGAAATTGTTTTACTTTACAAGGAATGCAAATTTCACATGATTTCAGTTTCAGTTCAGTTTTTATTTCTATTTCAAATAAAATAGATTTTCATAGCTCATATGTTCTCTTTTAATATATAAATTATTTGTATATTGATTACAAAAGAAAAGTGAAAATGAGTCACTCAGTCGTGTCCGACTCTTTGTGACCCATGGACTGTAGCCTATCAGGCTCCTCGGTCCATGGGATTTTCCAGGCAAGAGTACTGGAGTGGGTTGCCATTTTCTTCTCCAGGGGATCTTCCAGACCCAGGGATCTTCCAGACCCAGGGAACTGGGTCTCACCGCATTGTAGGCAGACACTTTTACCGTCTGAGCCACCAGAGAAGTCCTATACTGATTATAAAGATGCTATCAATCCTGTTTGGATTTACTGTCAGAATTCTAGGACACATTGTTTAAGATAGCCTTCTGCTACTGCTGCTGCTAAGTCGCTTCAGTCATGTCCGACTCTGTGCGACCCCATAGACAGCAGCCCACCAGGCTCCGCGGTCCCTGGAATTCTCCAGGCAAGAACGCTGGAGTGGGTTGCCATTTCCTTCTCCAATGCATGAAAGTGAAAAGTGAAACTGAAGTCGCTCAGTCGTGTCCAACTCTTTGAGACCCCATGGACTGCAGCCCGCTGGAGTCTTTCATGGGACTTTCCAGGCAAGAGTACTGGAGTGGGTTGCCAAGATGCTATCAATCCTGTTTGGATTTAAGATAGCCTTAGGGATGACAAATCTTTGTCCTCTTATCTTTAGACAAAAAAAAAAAAAAAAAAGTCACCTTTTATACGGGTATGATTTTTGGTTATAATGGATCAATCGATTGAATGAATTAAGTGATTAAGCCAGATAACAGAATTAAAAAAAATAAAAATAAAATAAAGGATGATCATAAACTAATGAGAATGTGACTATACTTCCTGGAATGTTGGATTCTGAACCAGCATCACTATCTTTTCTTACCTCATATGCATGCATGTTAAAAAAAAAAAAAAATTTTCCAGTAAGAAGGAGATCCTATTTAAGATCCAATGAATGGAAGAGAAAAATGAGCCATGACCGAGCAACTGTGGAGGGCTTGGATAGGTCAGGGATCTTATTGGAAACCACTTGATCTGACATTACTTGCCGTGTAAACTTGACCCTCAGTTGCCTCTTTTGTTCACTAAAAAAAAGCAAACCTGATTGCTTGGAACAAAAATATCAAAACTTAGGAATTTTAAAAATTAAAATATTTTAAGATTTTGAATAGTAAGTTATTAAGGATTATAAAAGTTTAGAAGGGGACAGATTAATGATGCAAACATCTGGATCATTCAGAAGAGTCAGCTCTTTAAGTCAGTTGAGTAGGGAATTCAAGATGATTCACAAGTGTTCAGGAAGACTACTTCAACTTCCATTTCTATTAATTTAAAAAAATGTCATCCTTTTGAAGTTTCTATTTTTGTATATATTTTATAATCTACGTAACCTATTAGTTCATTATAAAATGAATATAATAAATAAATATCACACACAATATATAAATATAAGAATATATCTATACATTAACTGGGGTTGAGGGGTGGGAGCAGGTGTGGGCTTCCCTAGTTGCTCAGCTGGTAAAGAACCCGGCTGACAATGTGGGATGCACAAGAGACAAGGGCTGGATCTCTGAGTCGGGAAGATCCCCTAGAGAAGGAAATAGCAACCCACTCCAGTATTCTTGACTGGAAAATGCTAGGGAGAGTGGAGCCTGGCAGGCTACAGCCCATAAGGTTGCAAAGAGTAAGACATGACTGGGCAAGATCAGACATACATTAATTGATGAGGTAGCATGTGATCAAAAACTTTGGTACCCCTGCTCCAGACTGTCAAGAGAAACTGAGTGGGACAGGCTTAATGTGCACAGAATAATGCTACCACTGGCACTGCTTTAGGTGATTATTTTTTTCTGTAATAACCACAGAGGTTGTCTGGAGAAGGATTTTTAGTGCTTCGATTTCTTACTACCTTAGAGTCTTTCTTTCTGCACTGTGATTTTGGACTTAGGCTGATACAGCTGCAGGAGCCATCCTAGTTGGGAAAGTAGGTTATTGTCCAATGTGCCCCATTTTGGGGTGGAGAAATACGATTATGACTTAAGTGAGACACACAAAGCAGAGTACAGCTTAAAGACCCTTGGCCTCCAGGGCTGAGACTCATGCTGAAAGACGTGGTTTCATTGACTGGTGTTGGGAAAGTCATTTGGATGCCAGGTGTGCAATGCCAAGCAGGAAATTAAAAAGTTGTAGACTGACTGTTAGAGCTTAAAGATCTTAGAGGTCATCTGGTCCACGCTGTTATTTAACAATGAGGAAGCTGAAGTCAATAGCATTAGAACTTAACTATGTTGTTATGTAAGACTCTTGTCTTTAATGCGGGAGACAAGCACAATCCAATGTTTTTTGGGCCAGTCCAACTCTTGGCTGGTCTCAGAAGGACTTGTACCTGAGACTAGGAAAATGTTTTACTTTACAAGGAATGCAAATTTCACATGATTTCAGTTTCAGTTCAGTTGCTCAGTCATGTCCAACTCTTTGTGACCCCATGAACTGCAGCATGCCAGGCCTCACTGTCCATCACCAACTCCCAGAGTCCACCCAAACCCATGTCCATTGAGTGATAATGCCATCCAACCATCTCATCCTCTGTCGTCCCCTTCTCCTCCTGCTCTCAATCTTTCCCAGCATCAGGATTTTTTCCAGTGAGTCAGCTCTTTGCCTCAGGTGGCCAAAATATTGGAGTTTCAGCTTCAACATCAGTCCTTCCAATGAACACCCAGGACTGATCTCCCTTAGGATGGACTGGTTGGATCTCCTTGCAGTCCAAGGGACTCTCAAGAGTCTTCTCCAGCATCACAGTTCAAAAGCATCAATTCTTCAATGCTCAGCTTACTTTATAGTCCAACTCTCACATCCATACATGACCACTGGAAAAACCTTGACTAGATGGACCTTTGTTGGCAAAGTAATATCTTTGCTTTTTAATATGCTATCTGCTGCTAAGTCGCTTCAGTCGTGTCCGACTCTGTGTGACCCCATAGGCGGCAGCCCACCAGGCTTCCCTGTCCCTGGGATTCTCCAGGCAAGAACACTGGAGTGGGTTGCCATTTCCTTCTCCAATGCATGAGAGTGAAAAGTGAAAGTCGCTCAGTCGTGTCCGACTCTGCGACTCCATGGACTGCAGCCTACCAGGCTCCTCCTTCCATGGGATTTTCCCGGCAAGAGTACTGGAGTGGGGTGCCATTGCCTTCTCCAATATGCTGTCTAGGTTGGTCATAACTTTCCTTCCAAGGAGTAAACGTCTTTTAATTTCATGGCTGCAGTCACCATCTGCAGTGATTTTGGAGCCCAGAAAAATAAAGTCAGCCACTGTTTCCACTGTTTCCCTATCTATTTTCCATGAAGTGATGGGACGGATGCCATGATCTTCATTTTCTGAATGTTGAGCTTTAAGCCAACTTTTTCACTCTCCTCTTTCACTTTCATCAAGAGGTTCTTTAGTTCTTCTTCATTTTCTGCCTTAAAGGTGGTGTCATCTACATATCTGAGGTTATTGATATTTCTCCTGGCAATCTTGATTCCAGCTTGTGCTTCTTCCAGCCCAGAGTTTCTCATGATGTACTCTGCATATAAGTTAAATAATCAGGGTGACAATATACAGCCTTGACGTATTCCTTTTCTTATTTGGAACCAGTCTGTTGTTCCATGATCTACATTAGCATATTTTTCCTCTATTTATATATGGAAATTGTTATAAGGAGACAATATTGAATAGACCACATTGTGATATCTGTAATGCTTCAAACATACACAGCAAACATAGGAAACAAATTCAAACATAGCAAATTTTGGTCTTATTCTATGAGTATAAGCCATTTAGCATTTTATTCATCCTCTCAGGGACAGAAATATTAAATATTATAGAAGTGTCTTATAATGGCCAGTGTTGAAGTTTTCTCAAGCATTTTTATGGCTAATCCTTGGGAAGTGTTCCATGTATTTTTTATTGACAGCAACTGAGAACATAATGCAATGATAATTCTCAAAAGGAAAATGTTAATTGTTTAACTCTGTATGATTTTTCTAGAAGGAGTGCTTTAGCCTCTATGTGTTTCATTAATTTATACATTTGATTTCCTCTAAGGATATCCAGTCTGAGTTTATGCCTCTGCAATACCACATGCATTTCCCAGGTTTCCATTCCCCCTGTCTGGAATGTCCTTCCTGCCTAGCTAATGTCTCTATTTCCTTACAAACTTAGTTCAGGGGTTGCCTTAGAGACCTTCCCTTGGCTCTTTCTTTGCAGAGAACAGAAATCTTCCTCTTTTGGGGTACTTTTATTATGACATTCCTCATGCTTTGCTGAAATTATCTATGGAATTGCCTACTCCTTACACTAAGTCTTGAATTCCAGGGTTTCAGAGAGATTCTTTATCTCTACATCTTCAAGGCCTAGCAAGTGGTAGCTCCGGAATGATATAATTAGAGAAACACAAACTATTTTTAGAATCTTATTAAAGAACAACTAAAAATATCCCAAAGTCTTATGAAGACTGTTTATATAGTAATTTACTATTTACTTCATATAATCAACAGTTCTTGAATTAAGTAAGCCATTCAGTTGCTTCAAAAGAAACATCTTGCATTTGATTCATATCAAATAGTGTGATATCAGTAAGTTAACTCTGCTCAGAGCTTCAGATCAAGCTGAGAGAATTCTAGGTAATTACCTTCGGAGAACATGAGTAGCTAAAACTACAACTAATAAAGTATTGGAGAAGTAAAATAATACTCTGGCCTCAGTCTCTTCTTTGAAAATTGTTTATTTTGGTCTGTTTCTCTCATCTTACATTAATATCTATAGTTCAAAAGGAATTATTGCTTTAATATACTAGAATTCTTTTTTTGTCCTAGGCAGCCATGAAATGCGTGCTTTAAAAATGTAGTCCCTTGATAAATTTGTTTCATGTCAATTTCTTTCTGGAGGAAAACTAAATGTTTTAACCTATGATTCCATGTTTTTGATCCTGCTGGGTTGGCCCATTATAGATGCCTATCACTTCTACATTTAAATTAAAGGAAGAAAATAGCTATAAATTTTATGACCTAGATAAAAATCATATTCGTGTACAATCTCTCATCCTTATAGTTTGATACTTTCTTAGGTTCTGAGAATTGATTTAAAGAAATCTAATTTCTTCCTTACTATTTATGGATTTCTCTCCCTTTTTATTCTTCAAGTAGCTTCTACAGGGAAAACAAAGACTTACCAGTGTGATGCTGATGGTTGATTCTCTTGTGTTAATTTAAACCTAAACAACTATGGCAAAATTAAAACACTGCATATGAAGGCTCAGTTTTTTTCCCCCAAAGAAAAAGTTTTAGCATGAAGTCTGTTCCACTAGACTCCACACGCACCTACAGAACTAACAAACCACAGCAAAGAATATATTTTCATCGTTCTCTCAAACATCCATTATGCCAATGATAACTTTTTTCAAGGAAAAAAGACAGTCTTATTCTTGCATGTTTATTTCTAAGCCCCTTTGTCCCTCCAAAGGACCAGATCTGTGGTTATGAAAAGGTCCTCCCTAAATAAATTATGATGTGTTAAATTTCAGTAGTGAATAAAGTCAAGAATAAGGAAGCAAGGCTTAGAAAGGAGAAGAAATAATTTATGGTGTTCCTTTATTCATTCATCCACTCATCCAGAGAAAGCAGAGTCGTACACAGAGAAGAGGCTGATTCCCAATCTCCTCTCAAGGAACTTACAAGATAGTAGGGAAGGAGAGGCATGTCCAAGAGTAACTATGCCTTAGACGGGAAGTCATGAATGCACGCCAAGTCACTTCAGTTGTGTCCGACTGTTTTTCAACAACGTGGACTGTAACCCGCCAAGGCTCCTCTCCATGGGATTCTCCAGGCTAAAATACTGGAGTGGGTTGCCATTTCCTACTCCAAGACAGGAAGTCATATTTCTGTGTATACAGATATGGCCCTATCAGTTGTTCAAACATTTAAACACTCCAATTCTGATGGGTTATGACTACTCCCAGGTCTTCCAGGCATCCCTCTTGTCCCTCAGATCCTAGCCAGAGATCCCCTTCCTGTCACCTCTCTCTCAGTCCAGCAGATAATGGCAGAAGGCTTGTGCCAACCAGGAGCTCCAGCTCTACTCCTGCTCTGCTGGGCCGTGGCCAGGGCAATTCCGTTTGTAAAATATTTGACTGATCATGCTCGGATAAGTGATATGAAGAGGAAATCAGATTGACTGGAAAGTAACTGAGGAAATAATTGAGACTCCATTTTGAGGCTCAGGTTTGGGGAATGTCTTCAGAAAATTCTGGCTTTTATGATACAAAAATCAAGGTTGTATGCTGAGCTTACTACTAAAACATGTGTACTTTAATATCTCAGGTGGAGCCTCTCAAAACACAGGCATGGAAGTTTAGTTCCTTTGTCTGCCACCCGTAATTTTCAGCTTGTGTTGTCAAATTTGCATTTGAAGCTGCTATTAAACCACAGCATCAAAATAACGATGACAGTTGCTGCAGAATATAAGAAATCAAAAGAAAAGGAAAAAACTCAACCTCTGAAGAGAAGAATGGCTCCAAATGCGGTAATTACCCAGAGCACTGAAGAGCCTCATTCACATGTAATGTATACTTCGCATGAGGGAGGAAGTGCTGTACAAACAAATCTGCACAGAACCTACAATCCCATCCGCCCAGCACCGGGCAGGAACTGCTCCTACGTCTAGACAAGAGTGACTCAGAAAATATAAGTAATTTGGTGTGGAGCAAAGGCACTCAGGAAAATCTGTCAAAATCAGCATGCAAGTCATAACAAAAGGAAGATAAATTTGGTTTGTCTTTGTTAAACCAAGAGAGGTGGGTCTTTGCTTCTAACTGTTCAGCACTTCCTTTGTTTATTCTGGCTGAAAAACTTTGATTCTTCAGACTTTGATGAGACCTGATAAACTAGTAAGTACATAAATATCGGGTGGTGGTGGTATAGTTGCTAAGTCATGACAGACTCTTGCAACCCCATGGACTATATATAGCCCGCCAAGCTACTCTGTCCAGGGGATTTCCCATATCCTATTCTCTTCCTGTGTTGCAGTATTTAGTTAAACAACAACATATAGTTAGTGTTACATTTTTGTGATTAAGTGTTACTGCTAAAGTAAAAAATGGGCTTCCCTGGTTGCTCAGTGGTTAAGAATCGACCTGTCAAGCAGGAGACGCAGGTTCAGTACCTGGGTTGGGAAGATCACCTGGAGAAGGATATGGCAACCCACTCCAATATTCTTGTCTGGGAAATCCAATGGACAGAGGAACCTGGGAGGCTGCAGTCCATGGGGCTACAAAAGAGTCAGACATGCCTGAGCACCTGAGCATGCACAATTCTAATAGATTAGAATTCTCTAATCTATTCTAAGATTAGAGAATTATTTTTTTCAGGAGTTAGGTTGCCATTTCCCCTCACACTTAAGCTTAGGTTCATCTACGTACTATTATCTCCCCACTCCAAATTTTTCAAAAGATCTGTCAAATCACTTGTGCCTAATATTTTCCAAATATGTAATCACTATCAGATAATCTAATTTCTCTAATCCTCCCTCTTTAATGGAAACTTTTCTCCCATAATCCTCTGCATTGCTGTTATCTTGCCTGTTCTCTGTAAACCTGCTGTGTGCTAATATTCAAGATTTCCCTATATCTTTCTTTTTTATCTGGATCCCCATTTCTTGTTCCCCATATCTCTCTTGCCTTTGATTTACTATTTTATTATTGTTTTTATTATTATTTTTGGTTGTGTCATGCAGCATGCAAGATTTTGGTTCTCAGATCAGGGATCAAACCCATGTACCCTGCAGGGGAAGCATGGAGTCTTAACCATTGGACCACCGGGGAAGTCCCAGGTTTACTTCTTTCTGTCTCCAAAAATAAATTCTCAATATACTTTCTCACCATTAGGATATCTTCTTCACACTCAGTGTTCTGAAATTTCATGGAGGTATGCCTTATTGACGAGGTTCTTCTTTCCTCTCTCTTTCATTTATTGTGCTGGCCATCAAAGGTACCTTTCAATCTGAAGACTTGTGTTGTCCAGGTCTGGGAAATTTTCGTGTGTTACATCTTTTATATATTTGATATAAAACAGTTTTATTTTGTTTTCTCTTTTGGGACCTTTAACTAATCAGATGTAGTAGCTCTCACTTGCTGCAACTAAAGAACAGCCTGTGTGCACCACTGAAGACGTAGCAGAGCCAATAAATAAACACATTTTAAAAATTCTAAGATTAATATATATATACATATGATCCCCCTCCCCCACCCGCCCCAGCTCCTTGAACTTGGGCAGGTCCTTTGATTTGCTTCTAGCCAACAAAATATGGTGGAGAAGGCAATGGCACCCCACTCCAGTACTCTTGCCTGGAATATCCCATGGACAGAGGAGCCTGGTGGGCTGCAGTCCATGGGGTCGCTAAGAGTCGGACACGACTGAGCGACTTCCTTTTCACTTTTCCCTTTCTTGCATTGGAGAAGGAAATGGCAACCCACTCCAGTGTTCTTGCCTGGAGAATCCCAGGGACAGGGGAGCCTGGTGGGCTGCTGTCTATGGGGTCACACAGAGTCGGACACGACTGAAGTGACTTAGCAGCAGCAGCAGCAACAAAATATGGCAAAACCAATGAGAGGGTCCCTTCCATGATTAGGTTCTATCATATTGTAAATGTAGAAGTTAGACTGCTATAACTACATTGTGCTATATACGACTATGTTTTAGCAGAGTTGAGTGAGAGATTCACCCACTGGCCTTGAAGAGGGACACCACCATTTGGAGAGGGCCTATGAGAGCACCACCTGGCAAGGAACAGAGGTGGATGGGGCTTTGGAAGCCAGCAGCAGTCCCTTGCTGACAAGACAGCAACCACGAGACATTGAATTCTGCCACAAACCACATGTGCTTGGAAGAGAACTCCAAGCTTCAAAAAGGAAGACAGCTCAGGTGACACCTTGATTGCAATCTGCAGAGAACTCAGTTAAGCCATGCCTGGACACTTGACCCATGGAAACTTTGGAATAAAAAAAATAAATGCTATTTTAACCTATTAAATTTTTGGTTATTTGTAATACAGTAAGAGATAATTCATATAGCAACCTACTATTCTATCTCATGGTTGCAATTTATCTTCCTTTGTCTTCCTGAAGATTTCTTTACTTTCATAATAACAAGCTTCCTCTATGTTTTAGAAAAGCTTTAATCGTTTTCATGTTGGGGGTTGCCACAAATCTCTGATAAAAATTGGGTGAAAGTTCATAATTAAAGAAAGGAACTAAAAGCTGCTTGAAAGTCTTACTGATCATGAGTGATATATCAGTTTTTGTTATTGTTGCTATTTGCTAAGGGATTCCAATTTATAGTAATTACAGGCCTTTATCTCTGGGGCAATTTCATTTTCCAGAGATAAAATTCTAATTCTCTGCCTGGTGGTCAGTGTCTGGTTGCTGCATTCTGGAGACACAAATCTTTTCATCTTTAGTTCTGAGCTTTACACTTGACCTCCAAAAACAGACAAGCAAAAAACCATGATTTTTATTTTTTGCTCATTTCTGTGTCAATACACTTCCTTGGCTAATTTTAAGCTACAAATGGGACATGGATGTGTGAACAGAGTTGGGAAGAGATGTGTACTGCTGGCTCTTGAAAGTCATTATGCACTGCCTCTAGCACACCACTGGGTCCCAGAATCCAAAGTGTCTCCCATTTCAATTTCCCCAGAGAATGAACTTCTAAATATTGATGTACTGTATGAGTGTAGGTTGCTGCAACAGAGAGTTGGAAATCACAAAGGAGAAAAATAAATGGGAAATGAGGGCCTAGTGTAAAAATTTCCAGTGTCCCAATGCTTAGTTTAATTCTGAAATCACAGACCTTAAAAAGAATGAAATGCCAGGCTATATCTGTTAAGCTTTCTTAGACATAGGAGAAGCTTTTCGTGTTGGAGCTTATTCTCTGTGACCATATCCGATGACTGAAGGAATCCAGACCCAATCTTTTCAGCATAATCCCAGAAGAAAAGGCATCTTTCATCCTCAGCCCCTTATTTAGATGTCTCACACATGTACCCCTTAATAGTTCAGAACTGTCAAATTAAGGGTTATCGGCTCCCAGATCTGTAATCTTAACCTGTCTTTCTTTGATATGCAAAGAGCACAATCAGTTTAAATGACAGATTTACCAGGAGCTCTTCACACCTTTTCCCTTTCCTAGCAGTTTAGTTGGCTTCTCAGTTGAAGGAGGTCACAGCAAAATTCTCAGAGAACAAAGCAGTGCCCCGGGTCCTTGCCTGATGATCCCATTCCAAGCCAGGGCCCAGTTCCAAAACTTTTGTTTCAAGTTTGAGAAGGGCTAAGGTACAATACAATACTGTTTTTCCTTTCTCTCTGACATGGTGGAGGGCAGCAGGGGGCCAGAGGCCAGTTACTAAGATAAAAGACTAGCTTCTCTCCTTTCCTTAAAGTAAGAGGGGAACGATCTTGGCAGCACCCTGAGGGGTAGGGAGTCCTGGGAAGAAACTGGCTGGTGTTCCAATCCCTCCTCCTCTCTACTGGAGGGTTCTGCCTGATCCTTCTAATCTCCACAGAGTTGGCTAGGCCAGCTGGGAAGGCGCATTCCAATAGGGGTAGTGGTGCCTCTTTGAAGTTGGAGACAGTGGTTGTCTTGCTCTGTGGGAGGCTGCAGCACAGAGCTACAACTCTGCTAAATGATCAGAATAATGGAGAGCAGGGCTGCATCCCTTCTAGGAGAGGTTTCCTAGGACAAGAGGACAGCGGGCTGCCATTTACAAGCCCTCCAAACAGACAGGTCGCAAGGTTGATGCCTGGCCCAGTAAAATCCAGATGCTGTCCTTTGCATTCTCAAGGTATTTTTGTTAAGTAGGGAAAGCATAGATTTCCCTGTCTTACCATATTGACTTTCTATATTGCTTTTTTTTCTTGAAAAGTGAAATTTAGAGTTTTTTTGGAAAAAACTACAGAATATTTGTCAGAAAATATAGAGAATGCAAATGAGAGAGAGAGACTACCCAGAGAAAACCATTATTAAGATCTTGAAATATTTTTCCAACCACTTTTTTTACACTAAAATTTGTGTGTGTGTGTGTGTGGTAAAATTCACATAATGTAAAATTTATCATCTTAACCATATTTAAGTGTTACAATTCAGTGGCATTAAGGGCAATCACAATGTTGTGTAATCATCACCACAATTTCCGTATTTTTTCATCATCCTCAACAGAAACTCTACAACCATTATAACTACTTATCTCCAAACCTCTCCAGACCCTGCTTAACTCTAATCTACGGTCCCTTTCTATGTGTTTGCCTATTTTAAATAGCTCATGTAAGTGGAATCATATAGTGTTTGTTCTTTTTTGTGTTTGGCCTATCTCATTTAGCATATTTTCAAATTTTATTTCATGCTGTATCATATATCAGAACTGCATTCCTTTTTATGGCTGAATAATATTCCATTGTGTGTGTTAACCACACTTTATTTATCTGTTCATCTACTGATAGATACTTCAGTTGTTTCTATCTTTTGGCTACTATATATAATGCTGTTATGAACGTTTGTTTATAAGCATCGGTTTGAGTTCCTATTTTCCATCCTTTGAGTCTATATCTGTTAGTGGAATTGTTGGGTCACATGGTAATTTCACATTTAAGTTTTTGAGAAAACATGAACTTTCTCCCAAACAGCTTACCATTTTATATTCCCACTAGCAATGCATAAGGGTTCCAGTTCTTCCACATCCTTCCCAATACTTGCTATTTTCTTTTGCTTTTTTTTTAATGACAGCCATGCTAATGGAAATAAAGTGATATTCCACTGTGTTTTTTATTTGCATTTCCCTAATGGCTGAGTCCCTTGGACTGCAAGGAGATCCAACCAGTCCATTCTGAAGGAGATCAACCCTGGGATTTCTTTGGAAGGAATGATGCTAAAGCTGAAACTCAAGTACTTTGGCCACCTCATGCGAAGAGTTGACTCATTGGAAAAGACTCTGATGCTGGGAGGGATTGGGGGCAGGAGGAGAAGGGGACGACTGAGGATGAGATGGCTGGATGGCATCACGGACTCGATGGATGTGAGTCTGAGTGAACTCCGAGAGATGGTGATGGACAGGGAGGCCTGGCGTGCTGCGATTCATGGGGTCGCAAAGAGTCGGACACGACTGAGCGACTGAACTGAACTGAATGGCTGATGATGTTTAGCTTCATGTGCTTACTGGCCATTTATGTATTTTTTCATGGAAATATCTACTCAAGTCCTTTGCCTATTTTTTTAATTGAGTTGTTTCTCTTTAGTTTGTTTCCAGTCAACTTCATATACATTTCTTTCCCTTTAATTCCACAGATGAGATCATAGAGCATGTACTTTTGTACCCAGATTTTCCACAAAACAAAATAATTGCGCAGGACCCCATAGGGCCTTCCCAGGACAGGCCTTTCATCATATCCTCTGTTTTGGTTCCTCTCTGAAGTACCCAGATAACAGTATTTGATGCACATTTCCCTAATTGTTTGACTGATATGGGCCCCTCCCCTTTTAACTACCGGATGACTATAAGCACATAGCCCCAGGCCTCCTGGAGTCCAAGGACTGATAATATTAACTGCTGTGACACCAACCTAACCAAGAGCACATTAGAGAATCGTGCATGAACTGATCACATACCCTGTGACCCACCCTCCCCTGCCTGGCTTTTAACAGTGCTTTGTGGAAACCCTTTAGGGAGCCCAAGGCTTTCAGGGCAAGAGCCACCCATCTCCTTGCATTGCCCTGCAATAAACCCTTCTCGCTTTTGGTTTGTTTGGACTCACTGTGTGTCAGGCACACGAATTCACACTAACATTAAGATGGCTTATTTTGTGTGTTTTTCTATTCTATCACACTGTGCCCATGAAGGGCAGTGACCCAAGTTCATATCTCAATCTCATGCTTTAATCAAAGGGAAATTACAATGTGCAATGCTTTTTCAAGCCTCTGGGTCTTTACACATTTCCTCTGCTTGCAACTATCTACCCAACTCTCTTCATCTACTTCAGTTCAGTTCAGTTCAGTCGCTCAGTCATGTCTGACTCTTTGTGACCCTATGGACTATAGCACGCCACACTTCCCTGTCCATCACCGACTCCTGGAGCTTACTCAAACTCATGTCCATCGAGTTGGTGATGCCATACAACCATCTCAACCTTTGTCGTCCCCTTCTCCTCCTGCCTTCAATCTTTCTCAGATTCAGGGTCTTTTCTAGTGAGTCAGTTCTTCTCATCAGGTGGCCAAAGTATTTGAGTTTCAGCTTCAGTATCGGTCCTTCTGATGAACATTCAGGACTGATTTCCTTGAGGATTGACTGGTTTGATCTCCTTGCAGTCCAAGGGACTCTCAAGAGTCTTCTCCAACACCACAGTTCAAAAGCATCAATTCTTGTGCGCTCAGCTTTCTTTATAGTCCAACTCTCACATCCATACATGACTACTGGAAAAACCATAGCTTTGACTAGACAGACACTTGTTGGCAAAGCAATGTCTCTGTTTTTTAATATGCTATCTAAGTTGGTCATAACTTTTCTTCCAAGGAGCAAGCATCTTTTAATTCCATGGCTGTAATCACCATCTGCTGTGATTTTGGAGCCCCCAAAATAAAGTCTGTCGCTGTTTATATTGTTTCCCCATCTATTTGCCGTGAAATGATGGGACCGGATGGCATGATCTTAGTTTTTTGAATGTTGAACTTTAAGCCAGCTTTTTCATGCTCCTCTTTCACTTTCATCAAGAGTCTCTTTAGTTCCTCTTCCCTTTCTGCCATAAGGGTGGTGTCATCTGCATATCTGAAGTTATTGATATTTCTCCCTGCAATCTTGATTCCAGTTTGTGCTTATCCAGCCTGACACTTCACATGATGTACTCTGCATATTAGTTAAATAAGCAGGGTGACAATATACAGCCTTGACGTAATCCTTTTCCTATTTGAAATTAGTCTGTTATTCCATGTCCGGTTCTAACTGATGCTTCTTGACCTGCACACAGATTTCTCAGGAGGCAGATAAGGTGGTCTGGTATTCCCATATCTTGAAAAATTTTCCACAGTTTGTTGTGATCCACACAGTCAAAGGCTTTGTCATAGTCAATAAAGCAGAAGTAGATGTTTTTCTGGAACTCTCTTGCTTTTTCTATGATCCAGCGGATGTTGGCAATTTGATCTCTGGTTCCTCTGCCTTTCTAAATCCAGTTTGACATGGAAGTTCATGGTTCATGTAGTGTTGAAGCCTGGCTTGGGGAATTTTGAGCCCCAAGAATTTTAGCAAGAATTTTAATGCTCAAAAATTCTTGCCCTCCCTAGTGTGTGAGATGAGTACAATTGTGTGGTAGTTTGAACATTCTTTGGCATTGCCCTTCTGTGGGATTGGAATGAAAACTGACTTTTTCCAGTCCTGTGGCCATTGTTGAGTTTTCCAAATTTGCTGGCATATTGAGGGCAGCATTTTAACATCGTCACCATTTAGAATTTGAAATAGTTCAACTGGAATTCCATCATCTCCACTAGCTTTGTTCATAGCGATGCTTCCTAAGGTTCACTTGACTTTGCATTCCAGGATGTCTGGCTCTAGGTGAGTCATCACACCATCGTGGTTATCGGGGTCATAAAGATTTTTTTTTTTTTTATAGTTCTGTGTATTCTTGCCACCTCTTCTTAATATCTTCTGCTTCTGTTAGGTCCATACCATTTCTGTCCTTTATTGAGCCCATCTTTGCATGAAATGTTCCCTTGGTATCTCTAATTTTCTTGAAGAGATCTCTAGTCTTTCCCATTCTACTGTTTTCCTCTATTTCTTTGCTTTGGTCACTGAGAAAGGCTTTCTTATCTCTCCTTGCTATTCTTTGGAACCCTGTGTCCAAATGGGTATGTCTTTCCTTTTCTCTTCTGCTTTTAGCTTCCCTTCTTTTCTCAGCTATTTGTAAGGCCTCCCCAGACAACTCTTTTGCCTTTTTGCATTTCTTTTTCTTGAGGATGGTCTTGATCAATGCCTCCTATACAATGTCACAAATCTCTATCCATAGTTCTTTAGGAACTCTGTCTATCAGATCTAATCCCTTGAATCTATTTGTCACTTCCATTGTATAATCGTAAGAAATTTGATTTGGGTCATACCTGAATGGTCTAGTGGTTTTCCTTACTTTCTTCAATTTAAGTCTGAATTTGGCAATAAGGAGTTCATTATCTGAGCCACAGTCAGCTTCCGGTCTTATTTTTGTCGACCGTATAGAGCTTCTCCATCTTCAATTGCAAAGAATATAATCATTTGCATTTCAGTATTGACCATCTGGTGATGTCCATGTGTAGTGCCTTCTCTTGTGCTGTTGGAAGAGGGTGTTTGTTATGACCAGTGCATTCTCTTGGCAAAATTATGTTAGCCTTTGCCCTGCTTCCTTTGTACTCCAAGGCCAAATTTGCCCATTACTCCAGGTATCTCTTAACTTCCTACTTTTGCATTCCAGGCCCCTATGATGAAAAGGACATGTTTTTTGGGTATTGGTTCTAGAATGTCTTGTAGGTCTTCATAGAACCATTCACCTTCAGCTTCTTCAGCGTTATTGGTTGGGGCATAGACTTGGATTACTCGTGGTATTGAATGGTTTGACTTAGAACTGAACAGAGATCATTCTGTCATTTTTGAGATTGCACCCGAGTATTGCTTTTCAGACTCTTTTGTTGATTATGAGGGCTACTCCATTTCTTTGAAGGGATTCTTGCCTACAGTAGTAGACATAATGGTCATCTGAGTTCAACCTGTCCATTCCAGTCCATTTTAGTTCCCTGATTGCTAAAATGTCAGTGTTCACTCTTGCCATCACCTGTTTGACCACTTCTAATTTATCTTGATTCATGGACCTAACATTCCAGGTTCCTATGCAATATTGCTCTTTACAGCATCAGACTTTACTTCCATCCACAGCTGACTGTTGTTTTTGCTTTGGCTCCATCTCTTCATTCTTCCTGGAGTTATTTCTCCATTCTTCTCCAGTAGCATATTGGGCACCTATTGACCTGGGTAGTTCATCTTTGAGTGTCCTATCTTTTTGCATTTTTGTACTATTCTTGGGATTCTCAAGGCAAGAATACTGAAGTGGTTTGCCATTCCCTTCTCCAGTGGACCACATTTTGTCAGAACTCTCCACGAGGACCCATCTGTCTTGGGTGGCCCTACGTGGCATGGCTCATAGTTTCATTGAGTTAGAAAAGGCTGTGGTCCATGTAATCAGTTTGATTAGTTTTCTGTGATTGTGGTTTTCACTCTGTCTGCCCTCTGATGGATAAGGATAAGAGGCTTATGGAAGTTTCCTGAGGGAGAGACTGTGGGGGAAACTTCATCTGCTTAGTAAGCTCCTGTTTATCCTGCAAAACCCAGCCTTCCCTAACTTAAGACAGAGTTGATGATTCTCTTTTTTGTTTTTAATCTTTTATCACATGGTACTTAATACTTTACTGTCTATCTTGTCTCCCAGTCTGTGAGTTCTGCCCTTAAGGGCAAAGTGCATATCTTCTTGGTTGTTGCATCTTTACCATCTATCAGGGATCCTGGAACATACCAGATATTTAATAAAAGTGTGTTGAATACTGAGTGAAGCAAATATGGAAATTTGTTTAAAAAACGTACAGAATTTCTCTGTAAACATAAATGAGGCCCAGTTACCCCCTTCTGTACAGGCATCAGGGAACAAAAGTAACTTACTCTTTTAAAAGGCTTTGTACAGTTTACAAAGTGCTTTCACATGTTCTATTTTGTCTAATCTCTACAACAGCTTTGTTAAGGAAGTGGAATTTGCTTCACATTAAGCTAAATGCCTTTGCTCATAAACCGGTTCTCCTGTAGATTGCAGGAAGAAAGAAATTAACACATCCCCCTGCCTGAGGCTTGTCATTCTAGGAGATACTTGCAAGATCATTGGCCTTTTTTCTTTGTTTCATCACTTCCCATCTCTGTCCCAGAAAAGAACCTGGCATCTAGACTCTGACAAGATGGTTACTTTGAGACATTAGGCTGCCATCTTCTCAGACAGCAGGCTCTCCAAATAATGTCTTATTCCTTACCTCAACACCTTGTCTCTCAGATTCATTGGCCTATTGTGTGGCGTGCACTCTGTAACAGATACAGAGTCTTAGGGAGGTTGTGATTTGGCTAAAGTCAAACATCTGGTAAGTATTGTCCTGTAGCAAACCACTTCATTCTGGAAATTTTACTCTGCTGTTGATTGAGGTACAAACAGGCATCCTATAGCCTTTGTGCTAACTGCCCAATCCCCAAATGAATAATACTCTTAAGTCCTGATTCACATAGATTTTGACCACCAGCTAAGGCCAGCTTCTTCTTCAACGTGGACTCCGCTTGACCAAGCCATCTCACTATGAACTTTATCTGATGAGTTATCAGATAAGCAGCATAGCAAGCACATCTTAATGGGAAGAATGTGGGTTTCTGTGCCAAGTGGACCAAAGTGAAAATCCTGGGTTAACCGCTAACCAGTTTGTATCTCATGGACAATTATTTCATGTCTTTGAGCCTTGATCTATTCATCTGTAAAACAGGGATTATAATAGTTGTAATATTATGATTTATAATGAGAAATGTATATTTGGTCTTCATCTCAGTTCTGGCACAGAGCTCCTAAAACCTTTGACATTTCCTAAACAGTAAGGAAATGGCAACCCACTCCAGTATTCTTGCCTGGAGAATCCCATGGATGGAGGAGCCTGGTGGGGTACAGTCCACGGGGTCGCAAAGAGTCGAACAGGACTGAATGACTTCACTTCAAACAGTAAGAACACTGAAAGTGAAAGGAATGGCTGTCTCTTGTTATTCATAATAAGCCCCTTTCTGCCACCCCAAAGTTTATGTTAATGAGGTGACTTTTGAAAATACCCTAAGGACGGGAGCTAGTTGCCTGGAGAACCTACCATGTTATTCAAGGGTTGGAACTTTCAATCCCACTCCCTAACCTCTGGGGAGGAGGGCACAGCTGGATTTTAAGTCAATCACCAATGGCCAGTGATCTAATCAATCATGCTAATATAATGACACCTTCATAAAAATCTAAAAGGATGGGTTTCTGAGAACTTCCAGGTTGGTGGAAGATGGAAACGTTCTGAGACAGTGTGCTCAGAGAAAGCATGGAGGTCCCTCACCCTTTCCCCACACCTCATTCTGTGCCTCTCTTCCATCTGGCTTTCACTGAGATACATCTCTTTATAATAAACTGGTAATCTAGTAATTTCTCTTCCTAGAGTGCTTCCTTGGTGGCACAGTGGTAAAGAATCCTCCTGCCAACGCAGAAGATGTAAGAGACACAGGTTCGATCCCTGGGTTGGGGAGATCCCTGAAGTAGGAAATGGCAACCCATTCCGGTGTTCTAGCCTGGGAAATCCCATGGACAGAGGAATCTGGTGGATGACAGTCTATGGGGCTGAGTCAGATGCTACTGAGCATGCAGGCATGCTTATTCCTTATTAACCTAGTAATTAAACTGTTCTGAGTTCTGTAAGAAACACTAGCGAGTTAAACCCAAGCAGTGGATACTGGGAACTTATGACTTATAGCTAGTTGGTTAGAAGGACAGATGACAATAGGACTTGTAATTGGCATCTGAAGTGGGGACACTCTTGCAGAACTGAGCCCTTAACCTGTGGGATCTGTTGCTATCCCCAGGTAGATGGTGTCAGAATTGGGTTAGATCATGGGACACCAGTTCATGTCACAGAATTGCTTGATGTATGGAAAACTCATACGTCTGATGTCACAAATATACTAGTATAGTTCAGTTCAGTTCAGTCGCTCAGTCGTATCCGACTCTTTGCGACCCCATGAATCGCAGCACGCCAGGCCTCCCTGTTCATCACCATCTCTCGGAGTTCACTCAGACTCACATCCATTGAGTCAGTGATGCCATCCAGCCATCTCATCCTCGGTCGTCCCCTTCTTCTCCTGCCCCCAATCCCTCCCAGCATCAGAGTCTTTTCCAATGAGTCAACTCTTCGCATGAGGTGGCCAAAGTACTGGAGTTTCAGCTTTAGCATCATTCCTTCCAAGGAAATCCCAGGGTTGATCTCCTTCAGAATGGACTGGTTGGATCTCCTTGCAGTCCAAGGGACTCTCAAGAGTCTTCTCCAACACCACAGTTCAAAAGCATCAATTCTTCGGCGATCAGCCTTCTTCACAGTCCAACTCTCACATCCATACATGACCACAGGAAAAACCATAGCCTTGACTAGACGGACCTTAGTCGGCAAAGTAATGTCTCTGCTTTTGAAAATGCGATCTAGGTTGGACATAACTTTTCTTCCAAGGAGTAAGTAGTATAGTAGGTGAGAGTAAAGGAGAGACACAAAGGAGTGTGTTTTTTCCCTTTAGAATTGTATTTTTCTCATAAGCTTCTTGGGGGACTAGATGAGGCATGGTGTGCCTAGTAGCACACACTGAGGTCCAAGTAAATGTCATTTTCCTGCCATTCTTCTGCCTAAGGCCATCCCTGTGTATTAAATCTATTTGCCTTATCATGCAGCCTGAGTTTTATTTTTTTCAAAGACTTAAACAGATTTTTAGAAGAACTTAGAAGATTCTTTTCTCCTACAATGACTCTAAGAAGACTATAGTCTGTAATTTCACTGATAATTACAAGAATCCACTGCCAAACGACAGATGATTGCCAGGGCTGCCTTGCCTGGGACATTTGCCAATCTTAAGGCATGGACAAAAGAGAGGGCAGGAATGCAATCCAGGAGACCAGCCTTCTCAGAGACTCCCTCAGGAGAGAACCGCATGGCAGCCGATAGAATACCAACACAAGAAGACATCCTTGAAGCTGAGAAGTCTCACTGGTTTGGTCTGCATGCAAAAAAGCAAGCTATTGTCTACACCCCTGGGCAGACTGTATTGCTTGCTAAGTTTTGTTCAATAGAGGAACTTTAACATTTTGGATTTATTCCTATATCGTACACTGGGTCATTCACATCCCAGATGAGCCCTGGTGGACCACAGATAGCTAGGGAGATCCTGTCTGGTTATGCCTTCCAAGAAACACAGGTAGGCATCAATACCAGATTCCAGGGTTAGATAAGTAGGTAGGTAGGTAGGTAGGTAGGCAGGTAGGTAGACAGGTAGATAGGTAGGTTAAGTAGATACTGTTAACACAGGAGTGATTCTAATAGCAACTCCTGTTCCACCAAAGACAACCTTGCCTTTTACAGCCCTTCTGTCCTCCATCCTCTTGTGTCTGGAGTGAAGCATGGTGGGTCCACGTGTTAAGGTGCTGAGCAGAGGAGGGGCGTGTCACAGGAAGAAAGATGTGAAGCTTGTGAAAGAGAATGAGTTTTTATCTGGAGGGTGGGGGTGGGGAGGAGGTGAGAGTTGAAGAGAAAGGCTTTGGAGCAACTGTGGGGTTGCAGCGTGGTGAGCTCATAAACGAGCTCTCTGATAACATAAAAGGAGACTTTCCCAGTCCCACGGTGTAAATACTTTCACTATCGCTGATCACAAGCTGCCAACATGAAGTCAACTGGCTAGAAAAATTCAGCATACCACCCAGTGGGAAGGAAGTAAAGAGAAAAGAAAAGCTTTAATATTTTAATCACTTTTAAAGTTCTTTGAGAAACAAGGCTAAAGAATCCTGTTACCTTGAACTCCTGAACTATGTGTTTGAATTATAAGGCTATCCTGACAGGTTCAAATAAATTTCCTGGTTAATAAGGGCAACTTTCAGAAAGAAAGAGGGAGAGAGACCTAAGCTTGTTGAGTACTAATTATGTGTCTAGTATTTGTCATGTGTCTAGTATTATGTCATGTATTTTATGGCATTCACATCTCACAACAACACTAGACCAAGTATGATTGGTTTCATGTTACAGGTAAGAAAATGCAGGTTCAGAGATTTGAAGTAAGTTTCCTAAAGTCATGCCTCTAGGAAGTATGCCTTGTAGGACCTGAATCTGTTCTCTCTTGACTCCAAACTCAGGGTTTGTTCACCATCCTGTATAACCTTGGGCTTCCCTGGTGGCTCAGATGGTAAAGAATCCGCCTGCCATGCAGGAGACAAGGGTTCAGTCCCTGCATGAGGAAGATCCCCTGGAGAAGGGAATGGCTACCCACTCCAGTATTCTTGCCTGGAGAATCCATGGGTGGAGGAGCCTGGTGGGCTCCAAGAGTCAGACACGACTGAGCAACTTACACTGCACAGTCTGTTCCACTGTGACCCACAGCAGAAGTCCAGCATGCAGCATCCAGAGGGGTCATTGGATCATCTTCAGTTTCCCATTCATTATTCCCACTAAGAGGATACTTATACTCAAAACCTCTGTTCCCATGTATTTACCTTCTCTCCTCTTCTTCCCCTCTAGTTCTTGTTTTATTCCAAAGTCCAAAATACACTGTTGTTTCAAGAGCACAACTAACTTTCATCTTGATGTGGGAGTTTTAGAAATACAAACCTTGCATCAGGCAGAACCTGTGAATTTCCATTCAGGCTACTCAGGGAGCTTTCCCAAAGCCTCCAGTCCTAAACATACCCCTCAACTGCTGTGGCCCATAAGGTTTTGGCTTGAAAACTCTTCTAGCTGTTTCTTGAGACTCTAAACCTCTAGATAGTGGTTCTTCTTATCTGTTAAGATCAAGCTTGCTTCTTGAGTCCAACATGAGCTCTCATTTGTGGTAGTTTTTTCAATCTCTGGGTAAGTAGATACCGATTTTTCTTCTACTCCCAATCTCCATGGCCTTAGGCATCACTTTTTCAGTGGGTAAGTCTGTGGTCCATTGATTTTGGATGAAACACACATCCCTGGTTTTGGCTATTATTCTGTTTGCTGCCAGCTATTGTTCTCTGTGTGGTTCCTCTCTAATTACTTTGCAGGAGTTTTTCATCCCAGATACAGATCATCTCTGTATTGGATCACCGCCGTGTTGGGAGGATCTGGATCCTGTACTATGGTATCCCCAGTTTGTGGTTCTTATTATATACCTGCAAGTTAGAGGAAATCATTGGCTTGTCTAGGGAAAACCTCATGAACTTTCATCTTGTGAAAAGTTAAAAAAGTACCTAAATGAGTATTCAGAAAGGCAAAGAATTTAGGTCTGTTAGAGTATGGCTCTGTAGTCACAGGCTACTTAATTTTCATACCATTTAACAGCTGATGAATCTTCAAATCTCATGTTCTTAATCTGTAACATGGGACTATTAATAGAATGATTGCTGGGAAGATCAAATGCAATAACACATGCCTAATGCTTAGCACAACGCCTGGTTAAATTATTACCAACCATGATTATAATTGTTTCTCAGGATGTAGCCCATAGATGGTATTTCACAGGGTGTCTTTGACATATGAGATGATCAATAATCATTTATGCTCATATTGCCTTGAAACATCGTTTGTGCCTCATGGGAGCAACCCGACCCTCCCTCAGCCAAGAGGTTTAGACTCAGGTGGGGCAAGGCAGTGGGGAAGGACTTTTCTTACTAGCCTAGGGTTCCAAAGTTGTCTGTCTGAAGAGGGAAGAGAGTGTGGGGTGTGGGTAGAAGATATTCCTTTTGAATCAAAGCAGAGCTTAGATGTATCCCTAGTAGGATTTTCTGGGATAACAAATTATATTCTCCCTGTAGCATTCTTTTGGAGAAGGAAATGGCAACCCATTCCAGTGTTCTTGCCTGGAGAATCCCATGGATGGAGGAGCCTGGTGGGCTGCCGTCTATGGGGTAGCACAGAGTCGGACACAACTGAAACGACTTAGCAGAAGCAGCAGCAGCAGCATTCTTTAATGGAAAACCTTCTAAATTCCAAACCTCGAAAAAGCCACAAGCTAACAGCACCCTATAGCGTGGACCTAAAATTTACATTTCCCAATGAAGACAACGTAGTAAGCAGTTGCCATGTAAAGTGGAAAGCTATTGTTTTAGTGTTTCTCTTTTATTACTCAAACACTATGGCAATAAATAAATACTTAAACAAAAGAAGTATATATATATACATCTCAAGTTTCTCACTTCAAAAACTAAAGATTCCAACCCCCTGCAACTTTTCATACTCTGTTTGGGGTTTTGTTCATATGTATTTATTATTTTTACATAATTGCATCTATGGCATAAAAAATTTTTGCATTTTACTTTTTTAAAACCTATTACATGATGAGAATTTTCAAATCAACTATAACTTAATACGTATTATTTATAATACCTGAATATTGTTCAGTTGAGATAATTGACAATGGTTCAATCAATGTTGGAGAAGGAAACGGCAACCCACTCCAGTATTCTTGCCTAGCGAATCCCATGGATGGAGGAGCCTGGTGGGCTACAATCCATGGGGTTGCGAAGAGTTGGACATGACTGAGCGACTTCCCTTTCACTTTTCACTTTCATGCATTGGAGAAGGAAATGGTAAGCCACTCCAGTATTCTTGCTTGGAGAATCCCAGGGACAGAGGAGCCTGTTGGGCTGCCGTCTATGGGGTTGCACAGAGTCGGACACAACTGACGTGACTTAGCAGCATGCTGTTTCTAGGGCTTCCCCAGTGGCTCAGCTGTAAAGAATCTGCCTGTGATGCAGGAGCTGCAGGAGACGCAGGTTTGATCCCTGGGTGGGGAAGATCCCTTGGAGGAGGGCACAGCAACCCAGTCCAGTATTCTTGCCTGGAGAATCCCATGGACAGAAGAGCCTGGCAGGCTACAGTCCATGGGGTCACAAAGAGTCAGACAGGACTAAAGGGACTTAGCATTCATGCATACAGCTGTTTCTAATCTTAAAATGATGCTCTAAGGAAGATCTTTGACTATATATATATTTCTATATATGTGATATCTTTGTGTGTATATATATATATATATATATATATATATATATATATGGCTTCCCAGGTGGCGCAGTGGTAAAGAATCTGGCTCCCAATACAGGAGACACAAGAGACTCAGGTTTGATTTCTGAGTCAGGAAGACCCCTTGGAGTAGAAAATGGCAATCCACTCCAGCATTCTTGCCTGCAAAATTCCATTGACAGAGGTGTCTGGTGGGCTAGAGTCATGGGGTCACAAATGGTTGGACACCACTGAGCATGCATATGCACATATATACACCCACACATTCACCCATATATTTATTTGCTTTATTCTCTTGCAAACAATTCTTATATTTCTGATTATTGACCCAAAGGACAGGAACATTTACATAGAAGTCAATATTTTAGAGCATTCAACTTGTGAGGATTAATGAAATTATAAAGATCTTTAAGATCCTGGGGTAAAGAGAATTCTCACTGTGCTATAAAACTAATCCATTACTCTGTGAAACAAAGCTGTGTCCAGCTTCCAGGAAAATCACCAGAAACAAATAGCATTTCCTTTCAGCTGAAGCAGTTTTCCTTTGCCTACAGAAGCTATTGTTTATATAATTACGTTAGTTTGAAATTGGCTGAGCCCTTTAACCTGGAGTGGGGCTATTCCAGGCTGACAGATGTGTTGCTGCTGTGGGTTTGGACTCATGCCCAAGGGCCCCATTCGTGTTTGGTCAGCGGGTTCCTCGCTGGCGCTTGGGTGGCATACTGCCTGCTAAGCAAGCAAGCCTGTTAGCTCACTGGGCCCAGGCCTGAAGCAAAGTGGGAGTCTGGGAAGGCTGACAGAAAACAGCGCTGCTTTGGGGTTATCTCCCAAAAACCTCTGGAACAGTTCACTTCTCACTTCTGTGATAAAATGGGATGCTGCTGAGATGGGGGGAAGGGTCAGAGGCTGTGCTGGCGGCCTTGCAGCTGGGAGACAGATGTCCTTATTAAAATACATGCCTGCACACCCCTTCTGTTTCAGCTGCCTTTTTCAAAAGAAGCAAATATAGCTGTTACCTTATTAGAAAATGAAAAGATTAGCAGCCTCACTGGGGGAACAATGGTTTCACTCCAAGCTGGCTTTACCCCAGGTTCCAGAGGTACCAACGAATAATGTGTGAGAGAGAGTTGGAGACTATTTACATTCACTGCAATGTGGAAAGAGTAAGAACCCTAGATGCCTGTGAATAAGTTTTCTGCTCCTCAGAAACCCTG
The DNA here is from genome assembly GCA_006410635.1 of Cephalophus harveyi. NCBI lineage: Eukaryota > Metazoa > Chordata > Mammalia > Artiodactyla > Bovidae > Cephalophus > Cephalophus harveyi. The sequence goes on from SJYT01024411.1 coordinate 29,296, forward strand.
AGCCCTTTCAGCCAAGTACTTGGGAAAGGTAGTCCTGCATTTTTGAAGTTCTCGAATCATCTCCCATTATAGCATCTACTATAATGGGGATTGACACCGTTGTTGCTTCTCTGGAGCCTGTGTAGCTCTTGCTGATTCCCGTACTCTTGTCGCCTTCCTACTTGTGGAAACTTCTTCCCGTGAACCTGAAGGTTTTATGGTGACAACATGGGGCATAACTGCCAAAAAGACCCCATGTCAACCAGCGTTCCTTATCACTTTACAGAACTGTGCTGGTCCTCCAAATGGTCAGTAACAGGTGACTCAGCACAGATGTTGAGTATTTGCTTACTTAAATGAGAATATTAAAATGTGATATATGTCACAAGTCTAGCATGTTTGTGCAAATAGCAGAAAATACAAGCTTACAGGTATAATCAGATTGCCAGGTTAACTCCATACTTAGGTCGTGTAAATGATGCCATGATATGAAGGTTTAAAACAGAAAAAGTTTGAAGGTACAACCAAAGAAAGAAAAAGGTTTGGCTCATGTTCCTCCTTGATTCTGCTAGTTTCCTGACATGACCAACTACTCTCTCCACTCAGCAAGACGCCCATAGGCACTGCCGCCCATGATCACAGAGAATGTGCCAGACAGGAGGACAGAGTGGGGCAAAACACGTTCCATATGCATGTATGTGTGGCTGAGTCCTTTCACTGTTCACCCGAAAGCATGACAGCATTGTTAATTGACTATACCCCAGTACAAAATGTTTTTGGTGTTAAACAAATAAAAAATGGGCTTCCCAGGTGGCGCTGGTGCTAAAGAACCCTTCTCCTGCTAATGCAGGAGATGCGGCTCGATCCCTGGGTCGGGAAGATTCCCTGGAGGAGGGAACCCACTCTAGTATCCTTATCTGGAGAATCCCTTGGACAAAGGAGTCTGGTGGGCTGCAGTCCACAGGATCACAAAGAATTGGACACAACTGAAGTGACATGGCATGAATGCAAAAAATAAAATTTAAAAATAAAATTAATTAATTAAAAAAAAAGAATGCATAAACATGTTCCACAGAGCCTGCTCTGCCTCCAGTGGCCCCTCCTCGCAACATCCCACAAAGTGTATTATTTTCCAAGAATTACAGGGTCAGTTCTTTCACAGTAGCTCAGGCATGAAAGCAGAGAAGAGGCATGGTTGCTACGATACTTTTACTGTACATCTTCCTAGTCCCCACAAAACTCTGACAAATGCAATTGTCTGTTTCCCTCCCCAGCTGAAACTGGGCTTTATGCCTGCCATCGTTTCCAGATTAATTAAATCTTCAAAGAAACATGCTTTGTCACAGAAGCAAGCATGACCTATCTTTGTAGTTCTGAGTATCACGTTTCTCTTCCTCTCTGTTCCTCAGTTCTTATTGTGGACTGAAAATAAGCTCTGATAAATAGGGAACATGCAGTGGCACCGGGGATACATTTTAATAGTTGCAAAGTTGACAGGACATGCTTACACATTTTGTCTAGAGCGGCTTTCACGTACAGTGTTATGCTTCAAAATTAAATTAATCTCCAATGTTCTATAAGGCAGGGAGTGAGCACAAAGGACAAGAACTCTTGTGACAGATACGGATCCACCTCCAGCTGATTTTGTGATCTTTGATCTTACAGTGCATGACCTAGACGCAGTCCATGCACCCATCCATAAAGTGGGAAAAACATATCTCGTGTTTCCCGAGATACAGAGTGCTATGAGGATAAACTTGATTTTATTTATGCTTTTGCTACTTGGCAAAGAACTGCTTTATATCCTATGGATTTAATGTTTTAGTATTCCCCCACTTTCAAGTTTTATGTTGAAGATAATAAGGCAAATACCAAACATTAGAGACCTCAAATATATAATGTTACACAAAGCACTGCCATTTGTTTGCTTTTTCCATGCCGAACAGAACTAGAAAGCAGAGCGTAACAGTTCACTCATGCTGCAAACTTTTGGACTGCAGCCTAGATTAAAAAAACAACAATACCAACAAACACAAAGGGTACAGTTTCCCCAGCCACAGAAATCTGTTTTATGGGTTCCAATAAATTCTTGGCAAATGAAAAGTATGGAGCAATCTGTAGTCTTTGTTTGGCAGAGGCCAAAGGTTATCCATTTACAGGGATGGAAGATGTTTTTCCTCGAAAGAGATGGGTACTGAGGTTGGGAAGACAGGAAAAAGCGTGCATAGCCCACTGATGCTGGCAGCTTAACAGGGTGTCTCTCTTAAACTCTGCTAATCCCTCAGTTTTCATAAGCTTGGGCAGGGGCAGGGGTGGGGGGACCAAAGGCAGCGCTTCAGGCTGCACCCCAGTGGTGAAGGCTGCCAGGCGTGCATGGCTGCATCCCAAAGCACAGGGGTCCCTGTGAACTGATGGTCAGAAGATTTCTCTTTATTTCCAGGCATTACAAGGGAAGTTTATAAACCAGTCTATTGAAAAGCTCCAGTCTGTTGCTCTTCATGGGCATTTTTTTCTTTTCTATTAGAAAACAGGAGAGAAGAAATAGATTCACATTTTTTTAAAAAAGGAAAAAAGAACAGAAAAAAGGAAAAAGTCCAAATGCATTTTTTTTAATCCAAAGATAAATGTTGATGGAAACTTTACTTTCTGTATTTTCTTTGTTAATTGAAGAGCTCTCCATGGTTGACCTGGTATCAATTTAGAGCTTAGCCTACCAGCCCTGAAGTAAATCTGCATACATATTTTATTGAAAGTCACCTTTAAAATTGCTGAAATGGCACTGTTTACAGTGCTAAGGAATGCTGCAAAGAGAGATAAAGGAAGAGTACCAGAGAGAGAGGATGTGATTCATTTGGCCAGTCCTAGGGATGGGCAGCAAGATTGTCGGGAGAAATATCAATACCCTCAGATATGCCGATGACACCCCCATATGGCAGAAAGTGAAGAGGAACTAAAAAGCCTCTTGATGAAAGTGAAAGAGGAGAGTGAAAAAGTTGGCTTAAAGCTCAACATTCAGAAAACAAAGATCATGGCGTCTGGTCCCATCACTTCATGGGAAATAGATGGGGAAACAGTGGAAACAGTGTCAGACTTTATTTTTTGGGCTCCAAAATCACTGCAGATGGTGAAATTAAAAGATGCTTACTCCTTGGAAGGAAGGTTATGACCAACCTAGATAGCATATTAAAAAGCAGAGACTTTATTTTGCCAACAAAAGTCCATCTAGACAAGGCTATGGTTTTTCCAGTAGTCATGTATGAATGTGAGAGTTGGACTGTGAAGAAGGCTGAGCGCCGAAGAATTGATGCTTTTGAACTGTGGTGTGGGAGAAGACTCTTGAGAGTCCTTGGACAGCAAGGAGATCCAACCAGTCCATTCTGAAGGAGATCAGCCCTGGGATTTCTTTGGAAGGAATGATGCTAAAGCTGAAACTCTAGTACTTTGGCCACCTCACGTGAAGAGTTGACTCATTGGAAAAGACTCTGATGCTGGGAGGGATTGGGGGCAGGAGGAGAAGGGGATGACAGAGGATGAGATGGCTGGATGGCATCACTGACTCGATGGGCATGAGTCTGAGTGAACTCTGGGAGTTGGTGATGGACAGGGAGGCCTGACGTGCTGTGATTCATGGGTTCGCAAAGAATCAGATACAACTGAGGGACTAAACTGAGGGATGGGCAGCCTTGGGGGTGCAGCTTCTGGGATACCATCAATAGGCCATGAGCAGTTGCCCGCTGGGCTGCCAACCCAAACAGAACTTGTTAAACCAGGGTCAAAGGTCAAGAGGCTCCTGGCCAGCATTCAGAGGTCTGGAAGACTTCTTGTTTGGGTCGCACTTCCCCAACTCAACAGATAAAGTTCTGCTCCAGTGCTAAATTTGCCATTTTGGCCTCTACAAGATGGAACATTGGTGCCAGGGTGACCTTAAGAAAATAAAAGTAAATCAAGAAGAATATAGCATACTTAATAGTTTCTCCATCATAGTTGAACATTTTGTACAAATTGGCCATTTAGATTTTAGGAGTTTCCAAGGAGCTTAATTACACACAGATCAGTTTCATAAACATATGTGTATGTTCAGTTGCTCAGTCGTGCCGAACTCTTTGTGACCCCATGGACTCTAGCCCATGAGGCTCTCCTGTCCGTGGATTCTCCAGGCAAGAATACTGGAGTGAGTAGCCATTCCCTTTTTCAAGGGATCTTCCCAACCCAGGGATCGAACCTGGGTCTCTTGCATTTTGGGCCAGGCTAATTGTTTACCATCTGAGTCACCAGGGAAGCCCATACATATGTTTACATATATACTTTTTCCAAATAGTTGAAGGTATGAAATAAACTCTTATTTCATTCTGTGTGTTCATGCAGTTTATGCCTTCAAATGCTTTTAATTGAATAAATTTGTAACTAAGCCAAATACATCTACCCAGCACATTTATATAGAATTAGAAGTTAATGTTTGAGTGATATTATGGAACTGAAGGGTAAAAATTAAAAGACCTGGGCAATATTGATACTCTATTTCATCTCCATATAAAGATTCTCTAGTGCTTTGAGGTCATGTTACTTAATCTCTCCGAGCCTCAGTTTCCACATTTTTAAAGTGGGGATTTTAACATACCTACACGGAGCCATTGTGAAGATAAAATAAGGTGCATAACCCAGAGGAAAAGCTCAGTGAAATGTCATTGCTCTAATTATGATCAGTGATTGTTATTCTTCTAACACAATTATGAGCTTACGATTTACTAGGGATCTCTACTTCTGCTTTTCACATTTGCAAATTGTGACTGTTCCTCTCCCTCTTCATACCCTCGATGATAACAAAAATCAGGGGGAAATGGTGAGCTCTTCCAAAGCCATGAGTAGGTGATTGTTAATGCCGCTCACCAAATATTTCCAGCTCTGTTTTCTGGGCACATGGATGAAGGTGCTTTTTGATTTTATTTATTGGATGGGACCACATGACATTTACTTGTTGGTATAAGACTTTCAAAGCTCCAGTGCTCTAACTCAGCTGCCCAGTACAATGGGCATGTACTGTAATGACAGAAATGTTTTCTATCTACACTGTCCCACAGAGTAGCCACTGGCCCTTTATGACAATGAGTACTGGCAATATGGCTAGTGCAACTGAGAAATTAACTTTATTAACTACTTTTAATTTAAATTATGCAGCCACATGTTGCTGGGCACCATGATATTGGATAACGTAACTCAAGGCTGTGGCTGTTCCATCAGCCTAAGTCCAGGAGTGAGGACATGATGATATAGGGCCAAGCCCCAGTCAACCTGGGACATATACTATGAGGAAAAAACAAGCCTCTGTTGTTGTCAACCATTGAGGTTGGGGGGTTATTTGTTACAACAGTGTGGCCTAGCCTATCCTGACTGATGTAACCATCCAAAGGAAGGTATTGTTACTTTTATTAAAGTCTAATATTGACAAATAATGAATGGTTCCTCAGCCACTAGTCTCTCTATAAGGCACTATGCCTAATCTTAGAGATGCTGAGCGGAATCATCCATGACCTTGGTCCTCATGTGGCTGATGAACTCCTTGATAATCTCTGGTGTGGTTATTAAGCTCCATCAGAAGATGAATGCTGCTGCTGCTGCCAAGTCGCATCAGTTGTGTCTGAGTGTGTGACCCCGTAGACGGCAGCCCACCAGGCTTCCCCGTCCCTGGGATTCTCCAGACAAGAACACTGGAGTGGGTTGCCATTTCCTTCTCCAATGCATGAAAGTGAAAAGTGAAAGTGAAGCTGCTCAGTTGTGTCTGACTCTTAGCGACCCCATGGACTGCAGCCTACTAGGCTCCTCCATCCATGGGATTTTCCAGGCAAGAATACTGGAGTGGGTTGCCATTGCCTTCTCCATCAGAAGATGAATACGCCTCCTTTGTCCCAGTTGGATATGAGAGAAATCATCAGAAATGTTACCTTATCCCAAGGCTTGGGAACCCCAGACTCTCCTCATAGTATTTTAGGTCAACTTTCAAGTAAGGGGGATGTCTTTATGAGAGGACTTATTCTCTGTGTTTCCACATTCTCACCACTTGACAGGAAAAAGAGAAATAACTCTAGATTTGATGGAATGGATACAGATTGCAGTTAAAGACTCTGGAGCTGTGGGCATCTGCAGGTACAGAAACAGTGCTACCCTAGCATTAGGCACTGCCCATCAACAAGAAGGGCTTCCCTGGTGGCTTAGTGGTAAAGAATCTGCCTGCCGATGCAGAAAATGCAAGAGGCAAGGGTTTGATCCCCAGGTTAGAAAGATCTCCCGGAGGAGGAAATGGCTACTGACTCCAGTATTCTTGCCTGGAAAGTCTCATGGACAGAGGAGCCTGGTAGGCTATAGTCCATAGAGTCACAAAAGAGTCTTCAAGAAACTTCTCCCAATAGACAATTATATTTTTACACCCCAGCGTGTAAACATTAAAAACATTTATTTTGACATGGTTTTCTGTTCTTTCAAATCTATTTTTATGATTAAATTTTTTTCTGGGTGGATGCTGTCATCACTCACACATTCACACACATTAGAAATCTGGGGGCCATCCTTGACTCCTGATCTCTCACATGCCGTCAGTTCTACCCTGTTCCCCTCCTTCTCCATTCTGACACCATTGTCACAGCCCTTGCACATGCTCCTGAGCACTGCCCCAAGGTTTGGCTGAGGGGAACGAGGCTCATCTGCATGCAGCCAGTGAGGCTCCGCAGCCCAAGGGGGCGCCTTTTCTTGTGATGTCCAGAGGGAGCGGCTTTTTCTAAATCCCAGAAATGAGCCACGTAGGCCAATTGCAGCTCTCTCTCTGGCCTTAGTTTGCCCTCAATGTCTTTCACTCTGACCAATGAAATCACTTCCTAATCTGCCTCCCAACTTTTGGTCTCCTTCTACCGTCCACGCTGTAGCCAGAGTGATGGCTCACAAACACAGCTTTGATACTGGCACTCTCTTGCCTGAAAACCTAAATGACTTTACTGCCCTCAGAAAGCACACACTTGTTAAGGTGGCCTGGAGAGAGACCTGTGGTGATGTGGCCTTGGTTACCATCCAGCCTTTCCCTCCCTGTCTTCCCGCACACTCTTCTCCACTCCGTCAAACACGATCTGAACTCCTCGTAGAACGTGACCAGGCCCTGGGATCTCTGTCCCTCTGTATCTTCTGCTAGAATCCCCATCCCCCCAATTCCTGGGTTGCTTTGGGAACTGTCTTCTTTTGAGACTCCGCCAGAGCATCATGTCTTTGATTAAGCTTTTTCCGAACATCCACAAGAAGAACTGTCCTCTCCTCTTTCACACCATCACTGAACTTACTGGAACTTGTACATTTAAATTCACCAATTTGTCTGAAATCCTTGGGGGCAGAGTCTGTCATGCCTTCTTTCACTTTGTGTCCCCTGCCCTGAGCACAACCAGGCAGGAAGTGGGCACTCCACAAATCTCTGTTAAATGAATGAATGCCCATTTCATTATTATGGGCTGAATGCATAATTTTTCAGTGAAACTTCACATAATTGAACTTATTTTAAAATTTTAAACTTCTGCCACACTTTTTCATTTAAACACAGAGGCTTAAACTACAAAACTGCCTTTATGAACTTGGTTACTTTCAAAGATGTGTTAGAGTGGCAAAGGGCTGAACTGGAAGGAATTGGGATGAAGGAAGCATAATTGAGTACACTGGTATTTTCCCATCTCCCTTCTTACCTGATCTTCCCCAAATGAAAGTGAAAAGAATAATACTGTATTAAGTTTTAAGAAATAAGGCAGTTGTGACCCACAAATGAAATGAAGAAAACAAGATAAGAACATTCATCTAGAATTTTTAAGGGACACTGACTCTAAAGAGCAATTAAATTGTAGTCAAACAGGAACAGAAAACTTTAAGATGAGAAAATAAAACCTCATGAAAGAAAGGACATATTACAGTGTAATCTGAGAAATCAGGATCTTAAAATTTATAGTTGCAGGGGAGATCCTTTCACATTAAATAGAAAAATTCATGCCTAAAGTTCTCATTCAGGTGCTGCAGAAAAGGAATTTAGATTTCTCTATGTAACCCTTCTCCTCCCAAAACCCATGCTGTGCTGGGGAGGCTGCACTGCATAGGCTTTGGAGCCACGCTCCTTGAATTCAAACGCTGGGCCTGACATTCCTTAGCTGTATGGTAACTTACATGAACACCAGTTTCCTTATCCATAAAATGGGTATAATGATGGTATCCCATGGTGTTTTAGTAATGATTAAATATATATATGCTTGGAATAGTGTCTCACTAATGATATTATAGGAGAAGGCAATGGCATCCCACTCCAGTACTCTTGTCTGGAAACTCCCATGGACGGAGGAGCCTGGTGGGCTGCAGTCCATGGGGTCGCTGAGTCGGATATGACTGAGCACTTTCACTTTCACTTTTCACTTTCATACATTGGAGAAGGAAATGGCAACCCACTCCAGTGTTCTTGCCTGGAGAATCCCAGGGATGGAGGAGCCCAATGGGCTGCCATCTGTGGGGTCGCACAGAGTCGGACACGACTGAAGCGACGCAGCAGCAGCAGCAGCAGCAGCAGCAGCAATGATATTATATGATATTATTTTATTATTATTTGAGGGCCAAAAAAATCAAAATTTGCAAAGCAATACAGCTCCAATGGTCTATCCTCTGAGCCTTTTTTTCTTTTCTAAATGATTCTTTAGGAAACCCAAGTTTTTGTTTGCATGTTTAGTTTTATATAATCAAATATATTTTATACACAAATAGTGAATAAAAGTAGCCACGTTTGCTTTTTAACTTCTTTTTGATGATTTAGAACTCCATGCAGCCTGGGAGAGAGGATTGCTAGTAGAGCTCTAAACCAGGATGTTGATCCTTCAGTCATGGGTCTTTTGGATTGTTCTAACCAGTTTGTTCTATGGCAGCAGCTTTTAAATGTGTCCTTCTTACTTTGCTAAGGGGTGTCAAGATGCACCCTAAGTTCAACCTGTAGGTCATGGCAGAAAATGGAAATTAATGTGAAGACTTGCAAATAGGGATATCTTTAAAGATGTTTAATGTTTTAACTGAAATTAAACATACATGCCAAAACTAGAGAAAAAACATTTTATACAAAATTAAATTAAAAAACCTATTGGTTATTTAATTAACCCAATTTTACACTGATGATGTGATTAGTAATTCTGTTTGTAAATTGACTGAATGTGCATTATTATCTCATGATTGCTCTGATTAAAGTATCCAGTTCAATATAAAGTATAACTTTTACTCTCTCTGGCCAGCAATACGAAATAAGAAAAAAAGAAAATTACACTTTGAGGATTTCATCACAAATGCTACTAGTCGTATAAATCTGTGTCTGTTATGCTTTATCTTGCAGAATTCAGAAATGAAGGAAAAATGAGATTTCTCCCCCTCAGTTTGTAGAGTAAATCAATATTTTGTTATTTATCAAAGTGACAACATGTTTTTATGATTTTAACTATGTTATTTACATGATTAATTGTCTAGGTCTTAATATTTTGTGTCACCAAATTTTTTTGTTTGGGTCTATTTCTGACTTACTTTCATGATCTCTTTATTTATACTGACTTAGAATATGTTTTTTAAAAAATTAAATAATTTAATAGTTAACTGGTTAGTCAAAGAATCATATAACTTTAGAAACAAAGAGATTTGTTTATATTCCAACATAATTTACATAATTTGTGGCCTTTCAGTGGAGAAGGCAATGGCACCCCACTCCAGTACTCTTGCCTGGAAAATCCCACGGACGGGGGAGCCTGGTGGGCTGCGGTCCATGGGGTTGCTAAGAGTCGGACACGACTGAGCGACTTCCCTTTCACTTTTCCCTTTCATGCATTGGAGAAGGAAATGGCAACCCACTCCAGTGTTCTTGCCTGGAGAATCCCAGGGACGGGGGAGCCTGGTGGGCTGCCGTCTGTGGGGTCACACAGAGTCGGACACGACTGAAGTGACTTAGCAGCAGCAGCAGCAGCAGTGGCCTTTCAGATAGCCCATGTCACTGGGAGAGAGTTTTTGGTGTCAGTTGTTTTGACTCAATATTTTGACCCCAAGGACATTTTTAACATAAACATTTCAGTTAGAATTACACCAACATTAAAAAATTTGGTTCAAGAAAGCACTTTCTGGAGTGAAAATCATTAAGACAATTTAATTCCCTGATTAATTTTCTATAGAGTGCATTTAATGGTTTTCCATATTTTTCCACTTTCCTTTTAATTTTACTAAAATTATTTTCACCAGAATCAATTCTTTCATTTAAATTTTATGTCAAGTATTCATTTTTGTCATTAATAAGTTATTTCTTAAGTGATTATAGCTTTGGCCATAATGAGTTTTCTCTTTGGGTCATTATTTCTACAAAGTTCAATTTTTTTGGGTGAGTTTTTTTTAAAATAAATTAATTTATTTTACTTGGAGTCAGTACTTTACAATATTGTGGTGGTTTTTGCCATACATTGACATGAATCAGACACAGGTGTACATGTCTCCCCCATCCCAAACCCCCTCCTATCTCCCTCCACATCCCATCCTTCTGGGTTGTCCCAGTGCACCGGCTTTGAGTGCTCTGTTTCATGCATTGAACTTGGACTGATGATCTGTTTCACATATGGTAATATACATGTTTCAATGTTATTATCTCAAATCATCCCACCCTCGCCTTCTCCCACAGAGTCCAAAAGTCTGTTCTTTACATCTGTGTCTCTTTTGCTGTCTTGCATATAGGGTTGTCATTACCATCTTTCTAAATTCCATATGTATGTGTTAATATGCTGCATTGGTGTTTTTCTTTCTGGCTTACTTCACTCTGTATAATAGGCTCCAGTTTCATCCACCTCATTAGAACTGATTCAAATGTGTTCTTTTTAATAGCTGAGTAATAGTCCATTGTGTATATATACCACAGCTTTCTTATCCATTCATCTGCCAATGGACATCTAGGTTACTTTCATGTCCTAGCTATTATAAACAGTGATGCAATGAACACTGGGGTACAAGTGTCTCTTTCAATTCTGGTTTCCTTGGTGTGTATGCCCAGCAGTGGGATTGCTGGGTCATATGGCAGTTCTATTTCCAGGTTTTTAAGGAATCTCCACATTGTTTTCCATAGTGGCTGTACTAGTTTTCATTCCCACCAACAGTGTAAGAGGGTTCCCTTTTCTCCACATCCTGTCCAGCATTTATTGTTTGTTGACTTTTTGATAGCAGCCATTCTGACCAGCATGAGATGGTACTTCGTTGTCGTTTTGATTTGCGTTTCTCTGATAATGAGGGATGTTGAGCATCTTTTCATGTTTGTTAGCCATTTGTATGTCTTCTTTGGAGAAATGTCTGTTTAGTTCTTTGGCCCATTTTTTGGTTGGGTCGTTTATTTTTCTGGTATTGAGCTGCATGAACTGCTTTTATATTTTTTCAGATTAATTATTTGTCAGTTGCTGCAGTTGCTATTATTTTCTCCCATTTTGAAGGCTGTCTTTTTACTGTGCTTATAGTTTCCTTCATTGTGCAAAAGCTTTTAAGTCTAATTAGGTCCCATTTGTTTATTTTTGCTTTTATTTCCATTACTCTGGGAGGGGAGTCATACAGTGAGTTTTTCAGAACAAAATTTTTCTGGAATTTTTTATTTTTTCACCAATTTTTAGTTAATAAATTTTACTGAATATAGTTTTAGTACTTGTAAAGTTTTAATTCTAGCAGTAACATTAATCATTCCTACCAGGATTAATTCATAATACATTTTATAAATGACTTAATAATTTGTGTTTGCTTCTTAGCTAATCCATGAGAAAAATTGTAAGGGATTATATGGAGAGAGAAAAAAATGACTCAGAAATGTACAGGGAATCAAAGAGAAAGGCAGAGAGGAGTGGATAGAATGGTACAGAGGGACTCAGTGATACAGGTGGAGGCAGAAGCAGCTAGTGTTTGGTATACTGTGGGCAGCTTCTTCAATGTACTGTTGGTGTCAAGATATTTATATTTAGGAGTAGGACATCAAGATGGCAGAGTAGAGCACATGGAGTTCACCCCCACATTAAAAACACATAACGAATATATCTACACGTGGAACAATTCTCACTGAAAACTACCTGGAAACTCCTGTACAAGCAAAGCTGTGAGAAAGATGCACATAGAATTGGGTAGGAGAAGAGAAGTGAACAGATTGGGACCTGTGTGCAGACAAGGTAGGGGATTACCCAGGCAGAGATCTTCCCTAGGGAGAGAGTGGTGGAGTCACATGTTGGGTGTCCCAGTCCTGGGTTCCAACATTGGGAGGACAAGTTCCCTTAGCTAATTTGACAATCAGTGGGACTGGTAGAGGCTGTAAGAACCCAAGACTCTGCTTGTGAAGAGTATGTTCTCTAACATCATACATAAATATAAGCTCAAAATGGATTAAAGACCTAAATACAAGACTGGAAACTATACAACTAGAGGAAAACAGGCAGAGCATTCTTTGACATAAATCATAGCAATGTTTTTGAATCTGTCTCCTAAAGCATGGGAAATATAAGTAAAAATAAACAAATGGGGTCTAATTAAACTTAGTTTTTGCACAGCAATGGAAACCATTGACAAAATGAAAAGACAATCTACTGAATGGGAGAAAATACTTGAAAATGATATGACCAATAAGGGGTTAATATTCAACATATATAAACAGCTCATGTAACTCAACATCAAACAAACAACCCATTAAAAAATGGGCAGAAGAACTGAATAGACATTTTCCACAAACGAAATGCAGATGAAAAGATGCTTAACATGGCTCACCATCAGGGAAATGCAAACCAAACCCACAATGAGCTATTGCCTCACACCTGTCAGAAGGGTTAGCATTAAAAATAACAGAAATAAGAAATGTTGGCAAGGATGTGGAGAAAAGGGAACTCTAGTACACTGTTAGTGGGATTGTAACTTGATGTAGCCAATATGGAAAACAGTATAGAGGTTTCTCAAAAATCTGGAATTACCATATGATCCAGCAATTCCAATTCTGTGTCTGTATCTGAAGAAAACAAAAATTTCCTGTGTTTTANGCAGCAGCAGCAGTACACTGTTAGTGGGATTGTAACTTGATGTAGCCAATATGGAAAACAGTATAGAGGTTTCTCAAAAATCTGGAATTACCATATGATCCAGCAATTCCAATTCTGTGTCTGTATCTGAAGAAAACAAAAATTTCCTGTGTTTTAGTTTGAAAAAATACATGCACCTCAATATTCATAGCAGTATTATTTAAAATAGCAAAGATATGGAAGCAATCTAAGTGCCCATCAACAGATGAATGGATAAAAAAGGAAGTAGGGACTTCCCTGGTAGGGCAGTGGGTAAGAATCTGCCTGCCAATGCAGAAGACATGGGTATGATCCCTGGTCCAGGAAGATTCCACATGCTACAGAGCAACTAAGCCTGTGCACCACAATTACTGAGCCCCCTCTCTAGAGCCCATGAGACACAACTACTGAGTCTGTGTGCTGCAAATACTGAAGCCCATGAGCCTAGAGCCTGTGCTCTGCAACAAAAGAAGCCACCACAATGAGAAGACTGAGCACCGAAATAAAGACTAGCCCCTGCTCACCACAAATAGAGAAAGCCTTGGTAAAGCAACGAAGACACAGAGTGGCCCAAAATAAATAAGTAAATTAATTTTAAAAGGCAAAGATATGTTATATATAGAATGGAATATTACTCTATGAAAAAATAAAAGCCTGCCGTTTGTAACAACATGGATGGGCCTGGAAAGTCTTATGCTCAGTGGAATACGTCAGACAGAGAAAGACAAATCCAGTACGTTAACAGTTATGTGTGTAATCTAAAAAGTAAAATGAACAAATTAACATAACAAGACAGATACAGATTCAAAGGTACAGAGGACAAACCAGTGGTAATCAATGAGGAGAGGGAAAGGAGGAGAGGCCAGATAGGAACAGGGAATTAAGAAGTACAAATTAGTATGTAAAAAATAAATAAGCCACAATGATATTTCGTATGCTGTTGTAAAGTAGTACGTACAAAAAATACGCTACAAGAATATTTCATATAGCACATGGAAATCTAGTCATTATTTTTTAAAAACTTTAAATGGAATATAATCTATTAATATATTACTATGTTGTACACCTGAAACAAATATAATATTGTAAATCAACCATACTTCAATAAAAATATGAAATGAAAAAGTATATGTAAAAAATTAGAGTAGGTTCACACTGAGGATGGTGACTGCAGCCATGAAATTAAAAGATGCTTGCTCCTTGGAAGAAAAGTTATGATAAACTTAGGCAGTGTATTAAAAAGCAGAGACATCACTTTGCTGACTAAGGTCTGTGTAGTCAAAGCTATGGTTTTTTCAGTAGTCATGTACAGATGTGAGAGGTGGACAATAAAGAAGGCAGAGGGCTGAAGAATTGATGCTTTCAAACTGTGGTGCTGGAGGACCCTTGAGAGCCCCTTGGACAGCAAGGAGATCAAACCGGTCAATCCTAAAGGAAATCAACCCTGAATACTCATTGGAAGGACTGATGCTGAAGCTGAAACTCCAATGTTTTGGCCACCTGATGCAAAGAGATGACTCACTGGAAAAGACCCTAATGCTGGGAAAGATTGAGGGCAAGAGGAGAAGAGGGTGACAGAGGATGAATTGGCTGGATGGCATCACTGACTCGATGGACATGAGTTTGAGCAAACTCTGGGAGGGCCAGGGAAGGTCAGAGAAGGTCAGGGAAACATAGTGTGCTGCAGTTCATGGGGTCACAAAGAGTTGGACATGACTGAGGGACTAAACAACATCATCAGTGCTACTTTGGCAAAATACTGGCAGAGGCTAGTATATTTCATCTGGGTTACTTACAATCCCCCACACATTTAATGAGCACTGGTGTCCTAGGCACTACAAATCCTAAGATGAAAAAGGCAGCATCTGCATTCTGGAGAGAATTCGCCTGTGAAACTGTGCCCTGAATGTACAGATTCTCAGCACTCCCGTCTCTGACATAAATAAGACCTGGGGCCATCAACCTGACTCCCAGATTTTGATTCTGATGAAGGACTCCAGATCTTTTTCTAGAAGTTCATGAAGTGTTCTACCCAAAGATAAAAATGAGAAAAGGCATTTTGCTTCTTTTAGCTATATAAAAAAGCTTCTATAGGAAGGATAGAAATGTAAAATAAAACAGGTGGCACTAGAGGTAAAGAATTTGCCTGCGAGGGCAGGAGACATACGAGAAGTGAGTATGACCTCTGGGTGTGGAAGATGCCCTGGCGGTGGAAATGGAACCCCACTCCAGTATTCTTGCCAGGAGAATTCCATGGACCGAGGAGCCTGGCAGGCTATGGTTCATGGGGTTGTTAAGAGTCAGACACGATGGAGCATCTGAGCACACATATAAGCTTTCTACCAAACAGCCCATGGCTAGTCACTAAAGTTGCTACCCTATAAACCAGCTTCCGGGAGGAGAAGCTCCAGCCCTGAAAACACTCTACAACCTTTGTTATTATCTGAAAAATGTTTTTAGTTCTTTTAAGACTGCTTCTCTAATAGTACAAGTGCTTTCATATCTTTGGGAATAATGGCATTTTGTTTGTAAAATGACCTGGAATGTTTGAAAGTGAGCAAATACACAAGAGCAGAGACCACCATGATATATAAGATTCTATCTTTTTGCTTTCTGCTACTACTTCCTGTTGTTCCATATTTATGGCAGGTTGTGATGGAAAGGAAGACCAAGGAAATAAATGACTTCCTTTGAGTTCTAAGACTAGATTGGCTAAAAAAGCTTAGGCAAGCCATCTAACCACCTGAGCTTACTTCTGTAAATAGAGATAATAATTCTTACCTTGCCTACTTCTTAAGAGTTTTTAAGATGATGAAATGTCATAAGAAATATGGAATTGTTTTGAAGCCTGTGATGTGCTAGATACATCATGCATAGAGATTAATGTTTATTAAACATAAATACATCTGCCATGAAAGTTTAAGCTGGCTTCTAAACTCTTCCTCTGGGTTTACCCCTGCTCTTTGCTGAATGATGATAAGAAATTTATGTCTCAGTGATACTGCATTATTTATTATACCAATTTCAATGAAACCACCTTCAGTATAAGCAAGGAACAGCAAGAGATTTTTGAGTGCCATTCCAGACCACACCACTGGTCCGCGAAGGAAAAAATGCCTTTCTTTTGATGGCCTGGAGTAAAATAAACCATCCTCCAGCTTTCCAAAAAGGCTGCCAATAGATTTGGTTTCGAGCTTTCCGTGGTATGTGTTTGATGCGGAACAGAAGAAAGGGACATCCTAATGGAAACAGCGGGAGGTGATAAACCTTTGGAGACAATCACTACAAGTGTCTTTAAATAATAAGAAACCAGACTCCTAGAGAGAGAAACAAAAACAAACTGAATGAGATCTGAAGAAAAAAAATCTGAATCTGATTTAGGGGAAAAAAACCCCAAAACAGCTTCCAAAATTCACAAAATCTTGGATCCGTTCCTTGCTAATGAACAAGTGAATGGCTAATTGTTTTCTGAGGCTCCAAGTCAGTCATCAATGCTATCAGTTTTATCTCTGAAATGCATTCCATGTCATCTGCTGCCCTCTGCTCACTGCTACACATCACCATCCCAGGCTGGACAGCTCCACCTTAATCCCACCTCTGTGGCATCTCTTACCTAGGGACAGGCTGGTGCAGAGGGAAGGTTGCCAGATTTGGAGACAAACCTGAGTATGAATTTCAACTTTGTTGCTTACCAGCCTGAGATTCTGGGTATGCTTAACATGTCTAAACTTGATTCCTTACAGGTTAAAGGAAATAAGAACATCTCTGAAAGTTATTGTGAGGATTAAATAAGGTAATGTTTAGGAAAATGCCCAGTATAGTATCTGGCATAGTGTGAGCCTCTCACGTCATGGGTTCCTCCATCTTGTGTCTGTTTCCAGCCTCTCTCTACTTCACTTCTCTCTTTACATACACACACCCTATCAGGTCATTCCCCTCCCTGCCTTTTGTGGTTTTTCCCACCATTTATTGGGCAAATATTAATTTCCAGAATGTGGCACTATTAGTGAGGGTACAGGGCAAACTGCAGTGACAAAAAGACCTAAACGTACAGTGGCTGAGACAGAATGGATGTTTCTCACACAACATTCAGACGTGAGTGGTCCAGGGCTAGTAAGGCAACTCTCTCATCTCTAGGTGTTAAGGGGTTGCTTCTGTTGGTTCCATCTTCTAGCTGGTGGAAAGAGGAAATAGCCAGGGGAACTCACACCTAGCTTTTTCAGTGCAACATTTTAGAAGTGGCACTTACTATTTCTTACAATCTCCTTGCCTTTAGAAAGGCCAGCTTTCTGAAGTGTAGTCTTTAGCTGGATGGAGACATACTCAGGTAAAATATCCCCATGTTTCTCTTATTAAAGTAATGAACATTTATGAGCAGTTAGTAGCCTTTGCCACAATGACATGAAGGACAATTCTTTCTATCATTGCATCTTTATCTTTAGCACCACTTTCCCTTCTACTTATCCTTTCTACATACATCACAGTCTATTAACACTGGGCTACTTACTGTTCTCCCAATAGGCCTCTTGACTGGACATCCCAGTACCTTTGCATGTGTGATCCCCCTCTGCCCACATGCTGGGCCCCTACTCACTGTGGAAGGACCGTTTTGAGTAACCCTTCCTTTATGGAGCCTTTTCTGATGCCCTCACCCTCCTTCAAAATTTTGTCGCTGTTGTTTAGTCACTAAGTCACGTTTGACTCTATTGCAATACCATGAATGGCAGCCCACCAGGCTCCTCTATCCATGGGATTCTCCAGGCAAGAATACTGGAGTGGGCTGCCATTTGCTTCTCCAGAGGATCTTCCTGACTCAGGGACTGAACCCGCATCTCCTGCTTGGCAGGTGGATTCTTTACCACTGAGCGACCTGGGAAGCCTGCTTATATAAACTGATTATATAACTTCAATTACTTATGGCTCCATCTTCTCTCTAGGCTGGAAGCCCTCAAGAGCAGGTATTTATTTTGTTCTTATTTTGAATCCCTAAAGCCTAGAATTTGCCTGGCTCATAATTAGTCTAAGTATGATGAATGGATGAAGAACAGTTAAGCCAGTGATTTCACATTAATTACTACAACGGCTGATGTGGCTGATTAGTGGGTTCTTCCATTGTTGCTGGTAAACTGACAGAGCAAGTACGTGGATGAAGGAGAAAAACAGAAAGAAAACTGGACTAATTCATGGACTTCTTTAGAACACTAGCATTCTTCTGCTCATAGAACTTTAGATAATCAATATGTAACCTGTTTGCTTGTTCATAGGGAACTTGAAGGTCAGAAAGGCAAGAAATATCCGTGGTCATCCACGTCTTCATCAAAACAGAACTAGGCTCTTGCTGAGGACTCTAGGCTTCCTTTGTACGACTATTCCATCCCACTGCTCTAAAATGAATTTGTGTGTGTATGTGTGTGCGTGCTCAGTTCCTTAGTTGTGTCTGACTCTTTGTGACCCCATGGACTGTAGCCTGTCAGGCTCCTCGGCCCATGGGATTCTCCAGGCAAGAATACTGGAGTGGGTTGCCATTTCCTCCTTCAGGGGAACTTCCAGATCCAGGGATAAAACTGGCATCTTTTGAATCTCCTGCATTGGCAGGTGGATTCTTAACCACTAGCGCCACCTGGGAAGCCCCCAAAAGAACTTATATGTAGTTAACAAATAACACAATTTTTAACAGGCTGATAGTGAAGTTAGATGGGTTTATTTTAAAGCATTTTGACAATCTTGAGTAAATGAGTAAAACTTTAAAACTCAGCAATAATCTGACACACTAAGCTTGAAAAGGGGAGTAAAGGTAACATCAGTGTATTGTGTAAAGCCCAACAGTAGCTGCTTTAGTCCTACTATTATAATTGTGTGGCCTAGTAAGAAGTGAAGAAGTTGTTTTTTCTACTTATGACTATTTGATTCACATATTTTGATTTACATATTCTGGCAAATGTAAATTTTGGTGATATGCTTACACAAGGCAGTATCAGCAAGAGAGGCAGTATGAAAACTTTCAATCCACAAATACAGATTTTACTTCAGTTTCATAAAGTTAGCAAGTTGAATGACTCAGGTCTCATTGACCAACAGCAGATTCATCTTTGTGGCTTTCTGGAATTTAGTGCTTAATTCAGACGCGTGGTGTGATCACTGTCTTGCTGAGGTTTAAACGGTTTTGGCGTGAGCCCCTGTGCGACTTGCTGAGAGCAGTCCAAGCGCTTCCTCAGGGCTCCTGCGAACCCCTGCGGGATCCTCTTCTCTTGGTTCCTGGTTCCTCCCGGCGTCTGCCGCTCTGGCTTCTCCCTCGTGCTCGAGTCTCTTCTCCTACAGCTGCTCTCTTCCCCTGCTTTATGCTGCGTCACCAGTGGAATACATTTATATGCGTATCAGACAATAGTTTGAGTCCGTGGAGGAAGTGTTACACTACAGAATACAAAACCACCTAGGACTAGTTCTTGTTCAGCCCTGTTCCTCAGAACCCTGTGACCCTCCCTCCGCAGGTGACACTGTTCTCCACAGGCTCCCAACTTCTGCCATGTTGCTCACACCTCAGGCTTCCTATGTTTCTTTCCTCCTCTATTTTCTTATCTTTCATGTGCTCTGGAAACTCAATTTCTTTCATGTTCTCATGCAGAGCAATTGTGCACCCATTCCCTGTGGTGCTTGGGTCTTCCTTTGAATAACCAGAGCCCCATTAATGTGCTTAGAAAAAGAAAGGGTTTCTGTCTTTTATCAGCAGGAATAACTGACAGAGGGTTTGACAGTTGAGTGCCTACTTTATCCGTTTCTCATCTTTCTCATCATTTAACTTTCTCCTGATACAAACTAGGCTACTTGCCTCCTTGATGCTGCTGCTGCTAAGTTGCTTCAGTCGTGTCCGATTCTGTGCGACCCCATAGACGGCAGCCCACCAGGCTCTCCCGTCCCTGGGATTCTCCAGGCAAGAACACTGGAGTGGGTTGCCATTTCCTTCTCCAATGCATGAAAGTGAAAAGTGAAGGTGAAGCTGCTCAGTTGTGTCCAACTCTTCGAGATCCCATGGACTGCAGCCTACCAGGCTCCTCCATCCATGGGCTTTTCCAGGCAAGTGTGCTGGAGTGGGGTGCCATTGCCTTCTCTGACTTGCCTCCTTAGAAATAGCTAAAATCAGTTTTAGTTTTAAATAAAACTCATCCCCCCCTAGCCCCAGATCACTACTTACGACTTAGGAACAAATCAAAAAGAAAGTGTGTGAACAAATTATTGGAACTGAATGACTAATGGTTATAAATCCCAAGACATTTAGGACAAGTCAATTTTAAAGAACAAACTTTATATACATCTAGAGTTTAATTGGGCTTCCCAGGTAGCTCAGTGGTAAAGAACCCACCCGCCAAGCAGGAGATGTGGGTTTGAAAGAAAGTGTGTGAACAAATTATTGGAACTGAATGACTAATGGTTATAAATCCCAAGACATTTAGGACAAGTCAATTTTAAAGAACAAACTTTATATACATCTAGAGTTTAATTGGGCTTCCCAGGTAGCTCAGTGGTAAAGAACCCACCCGCCAAGCAGGAGATGTGGGTTTGATTCCTGGGTCAGGAAGATCCCCTGGAGAAGAGCATGGCAACCCATTCCTATATTCTTGCCTACAGAATCCCATGGACAGAGGAGCCTGGCAGGCTAGAAGCCATAGGGTCAAAAAGGGTCAGACACGACTGAAGTGACTTAGCATGATTAACATAGAAGCACTGGAATGTTCAGAAGGAAAACATCATGAGAAAGAACACAGTGGTATAAGAAAGGTAAGCACCTGAAAACACTCTTATGCCTCTTCTTTTTCTCTTTAAAGAAATAAAAGTCCATAAAGAGTTGTATGTTTCTAACAACTGAAGGGGCTCAAAAATAAAGCGATATAATATTGGAATGTTATATACTGTTATAATTTTGGAATGGTTTGCTTTGTGTGGTTATGCTCCATTTCTCCCCTCCCGCTAGATCTATTCTTTATTCTTCTTTGCACTGCTCCAAGCCAGGAGGCTGATTGCTGGGGATCATGTCACCCGGGCTTCCCTGCCTCCTGGCTTCCAGATGGGTTTGACCAGTGGAAGGCCCAGCAAGCATCTGGAGGACACCAGGGGGAAGAGGTCAAGATACAGCTTTGCAGCTTCTTCCATCCTGGGTGGCATTTTTCTGAAATGGCTGTGTTACTACATGACTGTTTAGTCCCTCTTCTATGGCTTGAGCTCTCCTGGGTCCCAGTAACCCTACTTCCTTCTCACAGCCCTTAGGGCTGGGGGTGGTCACAGCTTGCTGCTAGTGCGGTCATGGGTGTGTCATCCTTTCATCTTCCATTGTCATGGGTGTCATCATCCCCTGATCCCATTGCATGGGTATCTCATTATCCCTTGTTTCCTTAAATCTGCCCACACCTCTCTTAAGCAGTACCTTCATTACAGTCTCTCAAATCATCTTATTTGGGATCTATTTCCTGTTAAAGCAGTCAGCAGATATTCTGAATAAGCATATAGGGTGATGGAAATATGTTCTAATGAAATAAGATCATGGTTTCCAAATGCTATCTGTGGATTGGCTGAAGATAACTACAATGAAGTTTTACTGGTCCAGTGTGAAATTTTAAAAAGAGCAATATAGATTTTCCTCAAGTTGAACTTTTTAGTGTAGAGTACTATGTATGTTTTTTCATTATACCTCTCCTTCCTAATTTCTGGGGGTTAAAAGGATATTTCTTGTATAATAGGAATATATGTTTTTAAACTGTCCTTATTTCACAAAGTAGAAAGTTACCAGTGAGTGTCTTCAATGTATTTGAAAAGGTACTCATCTGTAAAATCCGGAAGTTGAGGGACCACTGGACTCTATTACGTCTATGGTGTTTGTGAATCAAATTCCCCAGAAAGACATTTCCTGAGACTGCTGATTCTACAGTATTTCAAGATGAGAATTACCTGGGAAAATTTGTTCGGGAATGCACTGCCCCAGGGGTCACAGCTGTAATGCTTCTCTGGTATAGAAGTGGCTGCAGCATAGCTCAGTGTTTTCTCTTGGAATGTTGGGACTGGAGGTGGGGGTGGGGAGTTGGGATTTCTAGGGAAGAGCCCCATATAGTAGGGCTTGCATCTATCTTTCCCACAAACCTCAGAGAGGGACATGGGGCTGTATCATGAGTCTCCTGCCTTGGGAGTCAACTACTCTAGGTGGCCCCTCTACGATCCTACAGCTACCCACTCACTTGGCGGGCTTCCCTGTCCATGGGATTTCCCAGTACTGGAGTGGGTTGCAATTTCCTTCACTAGGGGATCTTCTGGACCCGAGGATTGAAGCTGTGTCTCTTGCATTGGTAAGCGGATTCTTTACCACTAGCGCCAACCATAATATTTTTAATTAATTAATTAATTAATTAATTAATTTCGGCTGTGCTGAATCTTCGTTGCTGTGCACAGGCTTTCTCTAGTTGTGGTGCAGGGGCTTCTCATTGTGGTTACTTCTCCTGTTGCAGAGTGAGGGCTATAAGATGTGTGGGTTCAGTAGTTGTGCTCATGGGCTCCAGAACAGGCTTAGTTGCTCTGCATGTGGGATCTTCCTGGACCAGGGATCGAACCTGTGTCCCTTGCATTGGCAGCTGGATTGTTAACCACTGGGCCACCAGGGAAGTCCCTGAAGATAATTTCTTCATATGATCAGGGCTGACAAGAATGGCTGTCCTTTAAAGGATTGTCAATTAAAGAATTCTTATTAGTTATTAAAATAAACCTTAACTTTTATTCATCAGTTTGATTAATTCTGCTTCCTCAAACTGTAACATAATTAATTTTTTTCTACCCATATGATTGCATTATGGGGTTGTCTGTCATTTCCTGACTTGTCAAGCTTTTTTTCTTACCCTTAGGTGTAACTCCATTTTCTAGACCTGTCACCACCATGACTAAGTCCCTCAACCCCTCAGATACTCAGTTTCCTTATCTTAGAGGATGATGGGATTGGTCAGAAAGACCCTAAATTTTCTTCCAGTTCTGAAAGCTTATGATGGAAGCCTCAATTACTTTCCAGTTCTGAGTTCATTCAAGAGTTCAGAACCAGTTCAAACCCATCAATGAATTACTGGGATTTTAATTCATTTTTGCTAGCATTTTAATGCCTGAATGTGTCACTGTGAAATTGAATTTAGCAGATTAGTAACGTATCTGATTAAAAACTCTGTCAAAGTGATCGTGTGTCCCGAAGGTATATGTTCATTGTTTCCCAGCCAATGCTTCTTCTATTATTCACCCTTTTAAATCGTGTCTCTGACTGTGGAACTAAAGGTTTTAGCCTCATCTACATTTTTACTTCACCAACCTGGGCCTTCCTATTAGGGACATGTGTTGTTCACCTAATGTCCCTTGATTGTTTTTCTCTGGTAGAAGAAAACACTATTTTAATTAAATCAGTGGCTTTATCACCAAATGTCATTAGAGATGTCCTGGGCCAAGTGGTAGTTTTTTCTTGTTTCACAACCTGGTCTTTTTAACTGTTTGAGGTTATTGCTCATCATCTGTGGGAAATTAATATCTCTGGGTTGTGTCAATACCAAGTTCAAATAATACTATGGAACATTTTAATGTAAAAACGCTGATGATCTGGATCTGAACCATGTCTGGCCAAATACTGGGAGGATGAGAAACACCTGGAATGTCAGTCAATAACATGTAAGTAAAATGCACTAACAAGGTCTGAAGTTTTCCTTTAAATTATTTTTAGGTGATGAAACAACTGTGGAAATCTATTCATAGGCTTGTTTTTACCCATGTCACAGACCTGGACTGCTATTTTATTTCAACAACTTACTCACTAGGACATGAGTGAGCTTCCTGGGCAGGGCACTGTGTCATCTGTCTGTCTTAGCCCTGGCACAGTTCCTAGCAGAGAGAGAGCACTCAGTGATGCTGGTTAAATGAGCTATCTCACTGTTGCAACTGCATCATGCTGTGACTCACTTGTGGCTAATTCATGGCATGCGGGATGGCACGGAGAAGGAGATGGGAGCCCTGTTCATCTCAGTGATGAGAAAACCAAGTTTTCTCGGTTCTTCAGACACGGTCTACTCAAAAGAAGATGCTACAATCGCCACCAAGGAATCCTCAGGCTCCCTAGTACTTCATTAGATCATGGGAATAGGGAAAGCCCAAGGCAGAGAAAAGACAAAGATGTTAGTTTATTATTCCATTTCAGGAATGTATGTATCAGGAAAATTGCCAAGAAAATGAGTCACAGTTATATTTACACTTTTGGTGAATTTTTCTCTTTCAACCTTGTGCTAGGTTGTGGGACTATAGGTATTGAGAAGGATTGGAAATGGAAATGGACAAGGTACATATTTTACAGTTTGCAACTATACTTTATGCATTTGATTTCCACAGTAAGTCTATTTGGTATGCACTGGGCTGATAATATTTTCCCCATTCTGTCGAGCAGGAAACAATTGATAGAGGGAGGAAATAAGTTAGGAGGTAACTTATCAAGATATCTAGAACTGAGAGAGAAAAGCATCTCCAGATGTTCCAGAAAAAACATCTATTTCTGCTTTATTGACTATGCCAAAGCCTTTGACTGTGTGGATCACAATAAAATGTGGAAAATTCTGAAAGAGATGGGAATACCAGACCAGCTGACCTGCAGATGGTGACTGCAGCCACAGTGGAAATCTATTCATAGGCTTGTTTTTACCCATGTCACAGACCTGGACTGCTATTTTATTTCAACAACTTACTCACTAGGACATGAGTGAGCTTCCTGGGCAGGGCACTGTGTCATCTGTCTGTCTTAGCCCTGGCACAGTTCCTAGCAGAGAGAGAGCACTCAGTGATGCTGGTTAAATGAGCTATCTCACTGTTGCAACTGCATCATGCTGTGACTCACTTGTGGCTAATTCATGGCATGCGGGATGGCACGGAGAAGGAGATGGGAGCCCTGTTCATCTCAGTGATGAGAAAACCAAGTTTTCTCGGTTCTTCAGACACGGTCTACTCAAAAGAAGATGCTACAATCGCCACCAAGGAATCCTCAGGCTCCCTAGTACTTCATTAGATCATGGGAATAGGGAAAGCCCAAGGCAGAGAAAAGACAAAGATGTTAGTTTATTATTCCATTTCAGGAATGTATGTATCAGGAAAATTGCCAAGAAAATGAGTCACAGTTATATTTACACTTTTGGTGAATTTTTCTCTTTCAACCTTGTGCTAGGTTGTGGGACTATAGGTATTGAGAAGGATTGGAAATGGAAATGGACAAGGTACATATTTTACAGTTTGCAACTATACTTTATGCATTTGATTTCCACAGTAAGTCTATTTGGTATGCACTGGGCTGATAATATTTTCCCCATTCTGTCGAGCAGGAAACAATTGATAGAGGGAGGAAATAAGTTAGGAGGTAACTTATCAAGATATCTAGAACTGAGAGAGAAAAGCATCTCCAGATGTTCCAGAAAAAACATCTATTTCTGCTTTATTGACTATGCCAAAGCCTTTGACTGTGTGGATCACAATAAAATGTGGAAAATTCTGAAAGAGATGGGAATACCAGACCAGCTGACCTGCAGATGGTGATTGCAGCCACGAAATTAAAAGACGTTTACTCCTTGGAAGGAAAGTTATGACCAACCTAGATAGCATAAACTCTGGGAGTTGTTGATGGACAAGGAGGCCTGGTGTGCTCCAGTCTATGGGGTCACAAAGAATTGGACACCACTGAGTGACTGAACTGAACAATCAAGATATCAACTCAGGTTCTTGAATTCCAGGTGAATTAAAAATGAGCCCAGGGTTCTTTCCACCCTGCCATGAAGTTTAACTGGATTTCTGGATCTGGTGTTGTGTTGTGTTTGATTTGTGCTCACGACAACTGAATGTCAGGGATTTTCATGGCAGACACTGACCTGACTACAAAGATACTCATTAATGTTCCTTTTAGTTTTCTGAATGTTGAGCTTTACGCCAACTTTTCTACTCTCCTCTTTCACTTTCATCAAGAGGCTTTTTAGCTCCTCTTCACTTTCTGCCATAAGGGTGGTGTCGTCTGCATATCTGAGGT